>CM055098.1:49773119-49903062 GCA_029204225.1 Diphasiastrum complanatum | reverse complement strand
CTCAGATCGCAGTCCCCATGACAAATCTCCTTAAGGGGAAGGGAAAGGAGTTCATTTGGGAGTCCGCACAACAGGAGAGCTTTGATGCTCTCAAAACAGCCTTAGCTACAGCACCAGTTTTAAAAGTCGTCGACCCCAATCAGCCATTTGTGGTCAAACAGATGCTAGCGACTTTGCAGTAGGTGCTGTGCTAACTCAGGGCGGACGACCAGTTGCGTTCGAGAGTAAAAAACTCGAGCCAGCTCAGACTAGGTACAGTGCCTATGAAAAGGAACTTTTTCTATAGTCCATGCCCTTAAGACTTGGAGGCATTATTTGTATGGTGCCAACTTTGAGGTCCTGACAGACCATGAGAGTCTCAGATACCTTTGCAATCAACCTGAGCTTAGAGGTCGGAAAGCTCGTTGGGCAGAGTTGATGCAAGAGTTTGACATGTCAATCAGATATAGGCGTGGAAAATTCAATAAAGTAGCAGATGCCCTTAGCAGAAGGCCTATGATAAACGAGCTGAGTTTTACTCAGATTCGTAATGAGTTACTCGAGTCCTTGAGAGGGGAAATGCCAGCATGATGCATTCTTCTCTACTATCTGGAACTCAGTCCAGAGCAGACAGTTACAGACTCTTGAACCAGTTCCCGGGGCTGGTGCCAGTTCATCCAAGAATACGGTAGCTTCCGTTGAGGATGATGATGAGTCCGAGTATACATTAGATGACGTTGAGGATTCTGAGCCTGTATTACCCAAGCAAACCCCAGTGGTTGAGGGTCAGTTGACTCAAGGATTCAAATGGAACAGTATTCCATTCAGGATGAGTACTTGCTCTATAGAGATAGAGTATGTGTCCCCAATTCAGAGGATTATAGGCAGCAGTGTCCTATATGAATGTCATGACAATCCCTAGGCGGGACACCCAGGCATACAGAAGACCTATGAGCTTCTTCGTAGGCAATTTTTCTGGCCCAGTATGAAAAAGGACGTGCACCAGTATGTAACCAGTTGCCAGAAATGTCAAGTAAATAAAGCAGAGCGTTTAAAGGCAGGAGGGGTTGTTGCATCCCTTAGAAATACCAGCTGGTAAATGGGAGAGAATCTCCAGGGATTTATAGTAGGCCTGCCTAAAACCCAAAGGGTAATGACGCTATATGGGTCACAGTTGACCGTCTGACCCAAAATGGCTCATTTATTCCGACCAAAACAACCGTTAGAGCTCCAGAGTTAGCGAGGTTGATTGTAGACGGGCTATTTAAATTGTCTACGGTCTACCTTCCCGGCATAGTCAGCGACCGGGACAGCAAGTTTACTGGAAATTTTTTGAGGGCAGTATTCCATCATCTCATACTAAACTTAATATGAGTACCACCGGACCATCCACAGACGGACGGTCAAACAGAAAGGGTAAATCAAGTACTGGAGGATATGCTTCGCGCATACGTCAGCAAGAAGCTGACTAATTGGGAGGAGTATCTCTCGATATTAGAGTTTGCTTACAACAGTACCAAACATCTCAGCTACGGGATACAGCCCATTATGCTGATGTACGGTTTTCAGCCACGCTCACCCACAGCTACTAGGGTTTAAACAAGAAAAAGTTGAAGCAGCCCAGAAACTTTTTAGAGGACCTAAACCAGATGATAGAACCATGCTAAGAGTAGCATCTAAGACAGTCCCAGGATCGAGCCAGGTAATATGCAGATCCACACAGACGGGATGTGCAGTTCTCCATTAGTGCGAAAGTCTACTTGAGAGTCCCAGTTGACTCTAAAACCCCTCAAATCTAGGAGTGTGTGCTAAGTTGTCTCCAAGGTATTGTGGTCCCCTTTACCAATCAGTAGGAGACTAGGCGAGGTCACACCTATGAACTAGAAACTCCCACACAGCAGTAAGGTTTTTCCAGTCTTTCATGTAAGTCAGTTACGAAAAGCCTTAACCAGATCAGACAATCTGGTAGGGGACAGTGTTCTAGTTCTCCCATTGGACAGTGCTCGGAGGCGGAGAGTCCATGAGAAAGTCGTAAACTGGGGGAGTGCAAGCAACAGTAGGTGGTGGTGGAACTACAGTGGCAACTGGCGGACGCGGGTGGACAGGATCCACCGGAATGGGTGCAGATGGGGGTGCGTGAGGCGGAACTGTCTGAGAGGGACGAGGGGCAAAGGGACTGGACGAGGATGCACTCCCTCTCCTCGTGCGTGCAGCCAAGCAGGCAAGCAACTCGGGGTCAACCACGTAAGGAGCGGTGCAAAACCGAAGAACGCCCTCCGAAATGGTGTTCTCCCCCGCCACAAGACGTGGCCCGTAGGTATCCAAAAGTCGCTGCCTGACGGGAACGGACATGCTGGCACAGAGGGCAACATTCAGTGTGCCACGCCGAGTAGGTGACCTTTAAGGCGAGTGAGGGGTGGCAACGAACTCGGTCAGGCAATATCGACAGCGCACTATCCTTGCACCGGACTTGTTAGACTTGTCGGGAACCCGCCTGACAATGTCCACCTCGTCCCATAGATCGGCAAGGTTGGAATGCACCATCTCTGTAGAAAGGACTGCGGAAAGAAGGCAGAGATCTCTGTGGGTGCGATAGGAGTCAGAAGGCTTGAAAAAACCACAATAAAGGCCGAAATAGCAATAGCAGGGGAGGATGCGATCAGTGCAATGCGAAGACAGTCGAGAGGGCACGGACAATAGGGCGATGGGCATACAACAGAGAGGGCACGGACAGTAGGGCAACGGGCAGGGAGAGAGATGAAGCGAGGGGGGGGATTAGGTTAAAAAAGAAAATATTAGTATATTAAATATTAAAAAATAATATATTTGTGGTACCGCGGATCAGTATGGATCCGCGGTACCACACTGGATCCGCGGTACCGGGATCCGCGGATCCTGGTACCGCTGGATCTATGATAGCAATCTAGACAGCGTTCCACTCTCCGGATTGCTGTTGCTGCGGATCGCGATGATTGATCCACTGCAGAGATCCTTATGCTTCATGATAAGAAATTGATTAAGAAGAAAATAGTTTAGATTCAGTCCTGCAACGTTTTGAATAACTTGTAGGTGACTGATGTACATTGCTAGCATTAAAGGCTTTCAAAATTTGACCAAACGCGCCTTTAACATGCCAAATTTGTTTAAATATCAATATTCGAAAATTATTAAGATGGAATCATCCTACACAAGCAGCATAATTCATGCCAACACTGAACCCAGAAACAGATAAAACCCATGTCACTCCTTTTGTGCTTGACTCAGATAAGCCCTTGAATCGTTAGGAGACTCGCAGAATGCTTATTTTTTATGAAATTAAAACTGTTACTTTTAAATGATGCATCGACTGCTCAGAAGTTACAACCATCGATGGGGCCGATAGATATGGTAGCTGGTACACTTTCTTTCCTTGTGTAGAACAAGGAACTAGGTTAGAAAACAAAGGCCTCACAAATATGCTTAAGGTCCAAGATCAAATGAATGCTGATATCTGTAAGCATGTGACAGCAAATAGGCAGTTCCCAGTTGTAAATAATACATCATGCAGACACTTTAGGGCAGTACCACTTTTTTCGTCTGCAAAAGTAACATACTCCACAGCATTCAAAAACCTCAGCTGTACAGCTTTCAACCAGAGCAACATGAAATGACAACTAGCAGCAAAGTTGGAACTATTACACTAGAATCTAAGCATCACTTTTAGATAAAAGCAAGCAAATTTTCTAAAAGCACACCTAAACACAATCTAATAATAAAACAATTTGCCATAAAACTGACTAAAGCTAAGTCTGATAACGAAGTACTCGAAATGGATTTCGATAAATTTGCTTTGGAACCTTTGTACCCTCCTCTACAAATTCTCTGCCATAATATTTCAATGAAAAGGATGAAGCATAGGTACACAAGTATAAAATATGGCTCATTGTTGATGGCTTCTCTCCTAATGTATAGCTCTAGAGCGAGATTCCGCTATAGCTCTAGAGCGAGATTCCGCCAGACACACAGAGACATATAAGACAGCACAATTTTGCTTTTTATGTCCATATATCAAATGTAGCAACTAAGAAATATAATGCACCAAAGGAAGGTTATGATTTACTTGAACAGAACACATTTCTAAACAACAATCTCATTTGTGTGGTGGAAAATGACGGAAGATTGCTAGCACCTTGTGGAATCGTCCCCCTTCAAGCTTTTGTTTTTTGGCTGCTTGAACATCCGGTTGAAGACCTTTATTGCTTAGCTTTGTCTTCTTCAGCACAGATGCCTGAGTCGGTCTGTCAACACACAAGCATTATTATATTGTGGAGAAAGGATTGAAAATGATAAACGTTATAACAAGTGATCAGCTCTTTTCTCTCTCTGTCAAGTTTGCAGACAGTATAGCAAGCAACCTTGTGAATGCTTTCAATGTGCTTTTGGAGGCTGTCCAGCCATTGGTAAGATCCTTCCAAGCCTCTGAATGTAATCGCTTCACTGGAAGGCTGCCAGCACAGACTGCATTTAGGTTTTTTGTTGAAGAAGGCTTTTCATTTACAAACTCCAAAACTTCATGGTGTACATTGCCATTTTCAGGGGTGTGGGGCTCCTCTTCTTCAACTGTTAAGCATATAGGATTCCAACAGCATAGCAACAATGCACAATGTTAATTTTCAATGCAGTAAGTTTATAGCTTAAATGGTGCAAAAGGGAATCTAAACTATAACAAAAAATGGAAACAAGTACTGTTAAGAACTCTTAAATCTCAAAAACCTAATGCTCTATTAGCATGTGGTAATCAGGGCAGAATTATGTTTAAAGCCGACAAAGAAAACCACCTAAAGAGGTACTAAGACGTTAAATTTGAGCTGGAGGCAGATGATCCAAGCATGTTATTTCCCCATTTCTTTTTGTAGGAGCTTGTTGAAATTTCAACTTTTGAACAACTTTTGAACAACCTCAATTTGAACTTCAGTGAAAACTCATTATCTACTCAAGTAGAAAGGTATTGACCCAAGAGTGAAAGGCTTGTAAAGACAAGAAGTATCAGGCTGTTTGGGCTCATAATCCAAAATTAATACTTATTAACTTCTAAGTGCCATTTTCCGTATTCATATACTCCCTTTAGATGAATGAGGTGCTTACCACCAGAAAAAGCTGATTCAGTATGTGTTTGATGAGTATCCATAACATCACAATTCGTTGCAACTTGGGAGAACCTGCCAGATGAACATTTTGCCAAAGCTTTGTCAGAGTAGCGTGACATATGGCTTATTTAAATGTTGACCAGAAAACTACTCTTTAAAAAAAAGTAGGAGCTTATTGAAAAAAACCCTAACAGCTTAAACTAAGCAAGTCTTGATTTACCATCAAGTGTAGAACAGAAAGGTACCTTTCCAGTTCCATTGCTGTTTCATTGTGGGTAGGAGAAACATAACTCAGATGCTGCGCACATACAAGTTTTCAGTAAGGTTGAATTGCGAGTAACTTAGGCAACAATGACAAATGTACGACATACCCTACTAACAAAAAACCCAACAAAACTCTCAAATTGAGCTTACTTTATGCTTATCTGCGCAATGAAAGAAGTCATTCTGCAAAGACACTATTTAAAATAATGCATTACATTTAGTTATTGGTAGATGCTATGTTGTAGACTAACAGAAGGAAATATGAAACTTGAATCTCCACAATTGTCACTTGAGAAGCTCAGAAATTTATACAAAAGGGTGCATAATTGACCAATTTGCCACAACTCTTAACGTTATGAGAAAGTGCAGTCATGAATGCTTTTGCTTATCTACTTATCAGGCTCCCTTGTCTAACGATTCAATCTATGTGATACAATCAAATAAGGAACTAGATTGCTCATAAGAATTGCACAAGAACCTTGAAAATAGTTCTAATGTAGGCTCTAAACCACGATTCAATCTATGTGATACAATCAAATAAGGAACTAGATTGCTCATAAGAATTGCACAAGAACCTTGAAAATAGTTCTAATGTAGGCTCTAAACCAGTTACGAATTTGCATCTAAGTGCTCAGTTGAAAATTAATTATCTCCTTCCTATGGAAAGAACTAGATCACCTCTTGCGAATGGTCGTTTTCATATTGACATGAATCATCTCCATTTGACAGGATCGAACACTCCTTCGACTTGGCTGCATGAGCTAAACACCACAGAACAAAAAAGATAGTCGTTGTTAACCCCACTCAACTAATCAGCGAAGAAAAGATTTATTCTTGAAAGATTCTCAATCTTACATATTTGTACATATTCACAAAATAATCAAATGTGACAAGGTTTTTCCTACATATCATGTTAATTGAAGCATATCAGCCACCTATATATGTAAGCAGATCCTAAACATCCCCGTGGATAAGGATCTATGGGTTATTATCATAAGAAAAGAGATTACACCCCATGCTTAGGTGTGCAAATCGATGTTTTAAATTGGTAATGCATCATGTGTCCTGTTACCTGTATTTGAGAAACAAATGGCATACGATAAAGATGAATACTAGAGAAGTTACCCATAATCTTACTAAAGTTGAAGACATTAAAGACCAGCTTGCAACAATTGGAGAGAGTCCCTTTAGATCTGGCATCTATGCTCTTGACAACATGTCTTATTCATACAAAAACTTTGTTATGATATTGTCAATGAGGTAAAGCCTTCATTGAAGAGCGTAATAATTTGTTGTTGCAATAGGAGATCGACGAGGCAAAATCCTATTGCAAGTGAAGATTGTATGGAGCCAGCATTCACTTCCAAGTCTTCAAGGAAAGACGTGAGGTTTGCAAATGCTATCAAGGTTGTAGATCAACAAAGGCCAAAGCAACAATTCAGCCTCAAAAACTCCTAGATGGCAAGATAATCACAATAATCATAGGAAATATTGATATTCTCCTTTTGAGTGTGAACTTTAATTAAACAATTTAAATAGACGAGGCAAACTTCTACAAAGCATATAAACCACTATGTTGAGAAAGTCACAAGTGAAGATAGAGATAATCTATTTGACATACTTTTCTAATGCATTGGAGTCTATGGGAAGATGATGTACAAATATTGGAGCATAAAATAACATGACTCCTCATTCAAGTTGGATTTCAAAGTATTAAGATGATCAAAAGTTTTGCTTCGGTGATAATAGCAGTAATAAGTTTTTTAGTTCGAAAAAAAAAAAAACACTCTGAGCAATTTTTAGAATTTTTATTTTTCTGCTCTTTGTAGTTCCAAAAAAGGAACACTATTTTTGAACAATTTTCTTAGTGATCAAGCATTAGACCTATTCTAGGATAGTAGGTTGCATTGCATTTCTAGAAACGGAAGTCAGAATTTTTCTTTTCTCTTTTTTCGTTTTTTTTTCTTTGGGGAGGGTTGGGAAGGGGGGGGCAATATGGATATTAAATTGAAGCATCAATTAAGGGCAATACATTTATGTAGGTTGCCAAATTTTTTGGGTACAATGTGGTCCAGCATTTAAAGCTACTATTGGGTCCAATGAGGCCTATGATGCCAATCGGCTTAAGCTTCCAAAGTGCTCTCATTCCTGCTAGTTACCATTCTCGGGTTCAGCTATAACGCAACTAACCTCGACATCAAGTTCAAAATTTAGCTCATTGGAAGCTAGACCTAATGACAAGACCATTGATGTGATTGCTCATCAACCTTTGTTGTAGGATCATCATCAAACACTTGATGTGGCTATTCAATCACAAGTTGTCATGACTCAATCAAGTGTTGACAACAATGATTATGTTAAATAGGGAAGAGCTAATTAGAATGTCTAGTAAGGGTTTATTGGCTTCTTCAGTTGTTTTGGCAGTTACAGCCTTATTTAGCTACATTTGAAACCTCAAATATATGTTAACCATTTAAATCCCATCTGAACCATTGTTAGAACATCTAGGATCCAACCACATTTCTACAAAGGAGGCCTTAAATCGTGGGTGTCCCAACCCTCAGTGGAAGCTGGAAACTTTATTTGGAAACTATGAATACCATTGATGGGTCCTCAGTTGGTAGCTTTTACTGATAGAGATATGAGTTTCTTTGAGGCAGAACTAAGAAAGGCACAGTTTAGTATAACTTGCAAAGAAATGCAGTATCATGAATATCTGTTTCTTTTTTTTCTAGCGATTCTGGAACTAGAAACTTTTTTTTCCCAAAAACGCATTTATGTGCAACTATGGTTTCATGGTATAATGTATTTCTATAAATATAAGCCAAAATTGCCATCTAAGGTAAGTTGTTATGATAGCAATCAAGCAATCTTTGAACTTTCAATGAAGCCATAGCTACAAACTCTCAAGCTATAGGCCTTAAAACTTCTTAGAGTTCAATCTTTATGCTCTCTAAAGTTCGAAAACAAGAACATTGTTTTTGAACAATTTTTAGAGTATTATTTTTTTGCTCTTTGTAGTTCCAAAAAAGGAACACTGTTTTTTTAACACTCGAAATTCGGCATTTCAATTGAGAGGAACACTTTTTTAGAATTGTCTATTTTACTTTGTGACTTATTCTATAACTATCTGATTCATTCATTTTCTTAGCTATTGGTAACTGCAGAGGCAAGATCAGGGAAGATTACTGTTATTCCACCATTGGGGGCACTAGTCTTAACATTGTGATCCTCCTTTCATCACAATTTCCAGCACTACACATATTTGTTGGAACTTGGCACATTGTTGAGCATAAATAAGATATTTCAAAGTGTTTAGAGTGGTGTTTAAGTGCTTATCGAATTTTCAATAATACTTTTCAGTCCTTTTAGTGCTTTCTTAGTCTTGACCCTAGTAGATGGAGGACGGATGAGACACTTGGGTGGGCAATCATCGACTTATCAAGTGGGGATTAGGCCATGTACACGAGTTCATGAGCACGTAGGTGGTGTTGCCCGCATTGTGGGTGGAAAACATACTCCAACATTGCGACAATGTGAAGGCACACTTGCTTGGAATAATGCAGTATTTACCATGTAAAAATTGTAGCGAATCTAGATTCACTGCAACTAGCTATTTGCTAATCATGATTCCCTGAATAGCGATTTACAGGCACAAATTGTTTTACCATGTATAAATTGTAGCGAATCTAGATTCACTGCAACTAGCTATTTGCTAATCGTGATTCCCTGAATAGCGATTTACAGGCACAAATTGTTTTTTAGAATGCAGTGGGTGTTTGGCTAGCAAAGTTGTCCCGAAACATGGTTTTTTCTTTTCAAAATATGGGTGTCAAATAATAGTAAACTTTACGAAGAATCTAATGATCATTTTTTGAAAGAAAAAAAAAAGGTTAAAACTACAGCAACCTTATTTTTGTCAAATATTATTAACTATATCAGCCCAATTTTTGTTGGATATTTTGCAAATTCTTTTTCCTAAATACCCTGTAGATTTTTCTCAAACTTGATTTTTTTGCTTTTTAAAGCCAAAAAGCAATATATATATATATATCAAAGTTCCACGTGTCGTACCGTGGCACCTGGTACGGCACGGGTTCCATAGGTGCCATACAAGTGCCGTGGAACTGAATGTCGTGGAACTTCAGTTCCACGGCACCTGTTTTTTTTTAAGTCATTTTTCGAGTTAAAAAAAAAAAAAAAAAAAAACTGGTGCCGTCACCTGTATCTATCTATCTATCTATGTATATATATATATATATATATATATATATATATATATATATATATAGTACCGCCATTATGGTACCGCCCTCAAACCCACGGTACCAGGGCGGCACCATAATAATAATACTTTTTATTATTTTCTTTTTTTTATTAAAAACCCCTTTTACTAGGGTATTTTAGGGTAAAAAATTTTGACAAAAAGTGTCAGGGTTTAGAAAAAAGGGGGACTGTACAGGGGGCACTGTGGGGGCTCTGAGCAGATCTTGGGGTCAATGGAAGTGCAGCATGTGGGGGAGCAGCAAATCCGAACAGGTACACCGTCACATGGGCACTGTGGGGGAGCATACCACGGACCCAATCGGAGTTCAGCATGTGGTGGAGCAATACATGGGGCAGGTACAATAGCACATGGGCACTGTGGGGGAGCAGGCCATGGGGCCAATGGGAGTGCAGCACGTGGGGGAGCAACAAATGGAGACAGGTACAAGGGCACATGGAGGGATCATCAACAACTCCACATGGGGGAACAGGCTGTGGGGTTAAATAGGCACTCACGAGGCTATGAGAGCCAGTGAGAGGCTGTGAGAGAGAGGCTGTGAGAGGCATTGTGAGAGGCTGTGAGAGCCATTGAGAGCCAGTTCGAGAAACAGGGTGTCGTGAGATGGCAGAGCGCATACCACCAAGGCCTGAGGGCGAAGCCAGGTGGAAGCTCGAGGAAGATGTCCGAAGGCACAACGAAAGGCATCGGAAGCAAGAGGCAGTCATTGCAGAGATGCTGCGACAGACTCGGGAGAGACACCCAGAGCTACAGATCCATGCCCCCGCTGTGGCCCTTGCCCCCACTGTCGAGCTGGATTTGGATGAGCAGATCAGAATGAACTTCACACGACGGCAGCTCATCATGGTCAGGGAAAGGGCTGCCCGCCGTCGGGCTAACCAGGAGGCAACTCGGGCTAACCGGGAGGGAGAGGGAGAGCGAGAGCGACAGAACAATGCACCTGACGAGGGCGAGGAGTCTGTGGAGGATTCGTAGAAATGTTTAGAGTGGATAGGATCCAGCCGTACGTGGCTGGCTGTTGTTATGTGGTTTTCGGCATAAGATGAGGCAACATTTAGTGTTTGACACAGTGTACAGAACAGCCCCAGCCGTATGTGGCGGGATACGTATTGTTATTTTGATACCACTGTTGAATTAATGTTCAATGTGTTTTTTGTGCAACGCATACCTGGTGTAATGCAGTGTAATATGTGTGTTTATGAAATGCTAAAGAGGGGGTTGTATTTCTGTGTTCTGCATCTGCTATCAATCTCTGTAGTTGAAACTAATTGAAAATACACACATACCATTCGAAATAAAATTGAAAACAGAGCATCACAATTACAAATTGACAAATACACAATGTGCAGCGAATAGAATACGTCCAACACTGGATATAATATGGAAAATGGTCTGAATACAGTGTTCGACCATCTGGTCGCCAAACATGGAACATGATATCAAACTGCTAAAAATAAAATAACAGAGCTACAATCAATGCTCTGGCTCTAACTCAGACGAATGCTCCGGAGACAACTCAGGGCCCCGAGCTGACTCTCGCAACTGATATCTATGTCTGTCTGGAACTGGCATGGGGTGTGTATCCAAGGAGGACTCGTCATCCTCATCCTCCCAATCTGCCTCCGCATCAGCCCCCAAGTAAGCCAAACCGACCAGACATATTCCAGCTGGCTGTGATACTGCACCTCTACCCTGCACCCGGGGCCCTGCGAGGTCGTCCTCTCTTCCCTGGCTGTTTCTGTGCTCTGCCTTTCTTGTTCGGTGCACCCTTGGGCCTTCCTGGTCTCTTGCGGACGAGGGGAGCTGTCAATGCCTCATCACCCCCATGCAGATCACCTGGCTGGCTAGGCTGGGCCCAAGCTGAGGACGGCTGGGATAGAGAAGCCAAAGATGGGTGACCCTGTGCAGCAGATAGTGGAGGATAGGTCCGAGGAGTGTGTGCTCGTGGGCCTGCTGCAGGTGGAGGAACTGGCTGTGGAGGGGCCGTCCCTGCAGGAGGCAAGTATAGCGGCGATATGTACTGAAAGGGGCGCTACGGTGGCCGATACTGGTACATATTGGATGCTGCCACTGGAGGAGTCACTGTGGATGTGGGCGCTGCAAGGGAAAACCTGGGCACTGGAGCCACTGGAGGATTCACTGGAGGAGCCACTGAAGGAACCACTGTGGATGTGGGCGCTGCAAGAGAAAACCTGGGCACAGATGGTGGCCTGCCATGGAGACCTGGTGCTGCAGAAGTGGATGGCGATGGAGGGGCTGCTGGCCTCAACGGCATCGCTGGCACTGGAGGTGTTGTGCGGCGCACGTACACCTTCTGAGGAACTGGAGGAACTGCAGGCACCTCGTGTAGCTGCTCTGGCTGTGAGACTCTGTGTAGGGCATGCTGGCTAGAGAGGACGGGGGCGCCCAAACGCTCGGCATCTGCTGGGCCTCTGAATCCAACTCTACAATCAAGTCGTCCAGCTGGGCATCCGAATATAAATGCTCTGGGCTCTAGGACTCATCATGTGCACCATCCTCTGGATCATCCTGTGCCTGATCCCGTGCCTCATCCTGTGCACCATGCGGACCCTGCATGGTCTCCCAATCGGTACAATCAAAGTCATTTGGTGACTCCTCTGGTGTGTTGTCATAGAAATGCCTATGGCTCTGTGATGCACGCATCCAAGCAGCTGCGGAAGGTAAACCCAAATCACTCTGTCCCCTATCAAGAGCCTCTTCCATCATATCAACATAAGAAGGTATGCCACTGGCCCCCCCTGTGTGCCCTTCCCATCTCCCGGTGTAATCTGTGGCATGTGTCCCACATCTACCACGTGATGCACCTGTGACCCCTGCTCTAGGCGTGTGCCCAACACCTGTATCATATGCCTCATCCCACTCTGATCTGGCGAACACAACCCGAATGGGCTCATCCTCATCCTGATCATCCTCTGACACTGGCTCATCTGCCTCGTACAATGGAGGGCTCTCTGTGCTCAAGCCCAAGCTCTCTCTCTCTCATCTCGGCAAGCTCCCTCTCTCTCTCTGCCATCAACTGTGTGCCCAAGTCATCTGCAGGCATGGGATGGGTGTTGTCCGTAGGCAAGTCAACCCGGCGCTCCAAATCAGATATCTTCGTCTGCAAGGTTTAAAAGTTGCATGTCAGAGAGACAACTTTATCAAGAAATGAAACCAACATACCAGGAGTCAACCAACATGCTATGGGAGAATAGCTTATCACCTGCAATGCGCTCATAATGGTCGGAAGTCTCCTGGCGAGACGTGCGTTGGTGCTACAAAACACCAACCGCTCCAACTGATTCACTGACAACGGCTTACAATTTTGAACTCCTTGTTCTTCTAGAGAAGACACAATTAAAACCACCCTATGAATCTACTGAAGCCAATCGGCCTCGAGCTCCCTGTCTGCGATCTGTGTCGGAGAGAGGAAGAGGGGATGCAGCATGTGTGCAACATTGTGGATACTCCTGTGGAAGTAGTTCCACCGCGTCTCCCAGATGAACTTCAGCTCGGTCATCCTGCAGGTGAGAGGCATGTGGTTTAGGGCATAACGAAAAAACTTAACACTGACAGAAAAACAAACTAGCAATTACTGAAAAGATAAGGCCAATTACATTACTATACTGCTTACCTCTCTGGCTGCAAGATGGGCAGCTGCAGGAACTGTCCAATCCGGTCCATGAGCTCATATACCTGTCCAAGTGTCGACCCCTCGCTGTCAGCCATGTGGAGCACAATGTAGAGTGGTCAAAGCAGTCCTGACAATGTCTGTGCATCCCTCCAGAATTGGTCTCCCCTCACCGTGGAAGAAAATTGCTCCCCATCCTCAGTGTGTTGAAACGTATTGGCACGCCAAAGATCATTGGCAACCATCTGTAGAAGCTGCGCCCTACACCTGATCAGACGGTCGATGACCACCAAGTCGAATGCAAAGCGTGTGGGGGCTGGCTTACGGAGGTCCAGATGGCTGAACACCCGAAACATGGCAAGAACACGCCTCTTTCTGGTGACAAAAGTCACCAGGAAGAGGGCCTCACGGACGATGGCTCTAACCCAAGGAAGTGCACCTATTTCCGCCATCAGAAGGTCTATGTCGTGCGCTGCACAGGGGGTATGAACAATGTGAGAGAACTCGGCCTCTAGCAGTACACCTGTTACGAGCTCGTAACCAGTGCCGAACCCTAGAGAACACAGATAGGTCAGATACCACAGTCAGGGTCGTGTCCAGCGTACATGACCAACAGGGCAAGACAGTGTGAGTAGTGTGCCTCAGCATGGTCCATAGCCATGGCGGGCCTAACACAGCCTAGGGACCCTGTCAGCAGGATAGGGCCCCCAGTTGGGTCCCGACGTGCAGTCGGCCACGTCAGTGCCATGTGGCCGACACTTGGCAGTAGCATGCTACCAGTCCTCACACTGGGCTAGGAGGGGCTTACTCTATATCAGGGAGTAGGCAAGGTTGGGTGGATCAGTTAGTGTTTGCCCTACTGTGGTGTTAGGATCTATTACACTGGTATCAGAGCCATCTCCATCCTAGGGAGTTTAGGACAGCAGTAGAGAAAGCTATCAGAAGATAGGAAGTGTTTCTCAGATTCTCAGAGAGGAATAGAGGAGGAGGATCGTTGTAGGAGCAGCCTTCAAACTTCTGATTTCCACTGAGAAATCACAGTAGCAAGGAGTCAGATTCCAAGTGTAGGTAACTCGCTGAAAAAACAGCTGTTTCTCACTGAGTTCAGAGAATTCTCTATAGTTTTCCCAGCGAAATTAGAGTAGGAAGAAGCCAGCACCTCCATCGCTGTACAGTCAGAGACCTACATCCGATTTCCAGGGAAAAAGTTACTGGTTCTCAGCGAGTTGGAAGCCAAAAAAGAGGAGCAGGGCCAGCGCTGCCAGTGCTTCTGAAAATCTGGTTTTTCAACAAGTTTTTGGGCCCCAACGTCAGAGATTTGGAGCAAGAGGATTCCTACCAGATCAGCGAGTAGGAGACTTCTGAAATTTCAGAATTCAGAAGGGTTTTTGGACTTCAGATTTGCCTTTTTGTGGACAAGTTGGATTGCAATCAGACCAGCGAGCTACTATCCTCAAAAAACCGGGAAATTTAGCACCGTTTTGAAGCCTCAAACTGGCATTTTTCGGAACAGCAGGTCTGAAATCTTGGGGAAAAGAGCTGAAAGGGTTCCTCTTCATTCTTTCTTTGGAAGTACAGTCCTCAGAAACAGCTAAGTCATCTTTCCTTTCCCTTGTACAGTTGTAAATTAGTCTTTTAGACTTTTTTCCTTCAGAAGTTAAGGTAGCTCTCTTTCAGTTTCGAAGATGACCACTCCTCAGGGACCTGATCAACCCCAGGAGAGAGGCTTCGACGAACTTGAAACAGAAGCCTTGGCTTACAGAAAAGGGAAGGAACCCATGGAAGTAGAAGAACAGGAACAGTTCGCCGAAGAACTCGACGAACTGGTTACCAAGGAGCAGTTCCTCCAATTGGTAACAGAGGTGGATGAACTGAAGCTGGCATTAGCCAATTTCAAGTCCAGTGTGGACGACTCGTTCGCTGAACTCAAAAACTTGATTTTGAGTTCCGCGAAAGGAAGCCTTCCCTCCACTTCTCAGTTATCATCAGTTTCGGGTGAGACTTTACGGTCTCACCCCAGTGTTTTTAAAGATTTAAAGCCTCCTACTTTTAATGGGGAAGAGAAGGATAGAAATGCAGATATTCTACAAACCTTCCTCAGCAAATGGAAGAACATTCATGCTCTTAAACAGACCCCTGACCATTTGCAAGCAATTGAGGCCAGCCTTTCTTTAGGGCCTATGGCCTATAAGTGGTGGTTAAATCTCCAGGAGACTGGGCAGACTCCCCGGTCATGGAAAGCTTTTGAAGAAGCTTTCCTAAGAGAATTTCTACCAGAGAATGAACTTGATAGAGCCTGGGAAGCCTGGGAAAGAACAGTAATGGACAAGTCCCTCATCCAATATATCTCGCAGTATCGAGAGGCAATTTTAAAGATTAAAAATATGGATGACTATCAAAAAATCAGGGGATTTGTCCGTGGCCTCAAAGATGAATATAAAGTAGAGGTCCAGAGAAACTCGCCTACTACCCTTGAGCAAGCTCTCAGATATGCTCAAATCTATGATGATTCAGTGGGTAGGAAGAAAGCGAGACAGCAACCACTTTCTGAGCAGCTTCCTCAGAAAGACTTTCAATTTAAAAAGAAATCTTTAAAAAGAAAGAAAGAAGATAAATTTAAAGGTGAAGCTCCTCAGAAACGCCCTTCACTCATACAACCCTTAAAACCAGATGATTTTGAGAAAGCCAAACAAGAACGTTTGTGCTTTGTGTGTATGGGCAAGGGACACACAGTCAGACAGTGGCCCAAGGGGCCTTTCACTAAAAAAGATAAGAAAGATAAAAAACAAGTTCATCTTGTTCAGACTGTATGTTTCCCCAGTGACTCGGCAGCTTCCGAGATCAAAGTGTATCATGAAGATCATGAACACTGTTGCCAGCTGACCTCTGCAATGCTAGCGAGACCCTTCAGCTTTGGGCCGCATGACCTAGTACGTATGCATGGGAAAGTTGGTAACCAGTCAATAAGAGTCATGGTTGATGATGGGGCAACCCATAATTTCATCAACCAC
Organism: Diphasiastrum complanatum; assembly: GCA_029204225.1. Taxonomy (NCBI): domain Eukaryota; kingdom Viridiplantae; phylum Streptophyta; class Lycopodiopsida; order Lycopodiales; family Lycopodiaceae; genus Diphasiastrum; species Diphasiastrum complanatum. The sequence continues at coordinate 49,886,766 of CM055098.1, read as the reverse complement.
ACCCTGGTTAAAAAGCTTAAACTACCAGAAGTACCTAGTCAGCATAGGTACATAGTTTCATTAGCTAAGGGTGAAGATAAAAAAATATGGGAAACTATGGTAAGTAAGTTAAATCTTGGTATTCAGGGGTACCAAGATGAAATAAACTTTCAGATAATGCACCTGGATCGAACAGACATTGTTCTCGGGAGAGATTGGCTCTACAGTTTAGGACCTTCCCTCCACAGAAACTATCAGGAGAACACCCTCAGCTTTCAGTATAAAGGCCGAGAGATCCAGTTGCCTGGGGAGCATGATGTTCCCAACAGCCCTATGGTCTGCAGTTCAGAGCTCTGTCAGCTAATCAGAGACGAAGACCATCACGTATTCTTATGTGACTTTCAGTTTATTCCTGAAGTTTCTATTTCCAGTTCTATTCAGCAGAAAATCAGTAAATTAGAAACTTTATTGTCTAAATTTAAAGATGTTTTTCCTGAAGATTTGCCACATGGTTTACCACCTAGCAGAGAGGTAGATCATGTAATAAACCTAGTACCAGGTACAGCACCTGTTTCTAAACCTCCGTATCGGGTCAGCCGAACAGAGGATGAAGAAATAACTAGGCAGTTAACAGACTATCTTGGGAAAGGCCAAATTCAGACCAGTAGTTCACCATGGGCCTCACCAGTCCTATTGGTGAAAAAGAAGGAGGGGTCTATGCGTCTTTGCGTAGATTACAGAGCCCTCAATAAATTCACAATTAAGAATAAATACCCTATGCCTCGGGCAGACGAGTTGTTTGATCAACTCGACGGGGCTAAGTTTTTCAGCAAAATAGACCTCAGATCGGGATATCATCAAGTCCGTATAAAATCGGAAGATGTCTCGAAAACAGCTTTTAGGACTCGTCACGGTCATTATGAGTTTAAGGTGATGCCATTTGGGCTCACAAATGCTCCAGCTACCTTTATGACCTTGATGAACAGTGTCCTTAGACCATACTTGGGTAAGTTTGTAGTCGTATTTTTAGATGACATCCTCGTCTACAGCAAAACGAGGAAGGAGCATCTAAAACACCTCAGAAAGGTGTTTCGACTGCTCAGAAAGCATAAGCTTTATGCTAAACAATCCAAGTGTGAATTCTTCGTTGAAGAAGTAGCATATTTGGGTCACATTATCTCTTCAGATGGGATTAAGATGGACCCAAATAAGGTTAAAGCCATACTCAGTTGGCTGAGACCTCAGAATATTTTGGAACTTCAAATCTTTCTTGGTCTGGCGAGATATTACAGACGATTTGTCAAGGAATATGCTCAGATAGCAGTCCCTATGACAAATCTCCTTAAGGGGAAGGGAAAGGAGTTCATTTGGGAGTCCGCACAACAGGAGAGCTTTGATGCTCTCAAAACAGCCTTAGCTACAGCACCAGTTTTAAAGGTCGTCGACCCCAATCAGCCATTTGTGGTCGAAACAGATGCTAGCGACTTTGCAGTAGGTGCTGTGCTAACTCAGGGTCCCTTTACCATCAGTAGGAGACTAGGCGAGGTCACCTATGAACTAGAACTCCCACACAGCAGTAAGGTTTTTCCAGTTTTTCATGTAAGTCAGTTACGAAAAGCCTTAACCAGATCAGATAATCTGGTAGGGGACAGTGTTCTAGTTCTCCCATTGGATCCTCAACAACCTCCACATGAACCAGAGGAGATTCTTGATAGTAGAGAGACGCAGACTCGTCATACTCTATACCGAGAATATCTGGTTAAGTGGAATGATCAGCCTGTTGAGAATGCCACTTGGGAAAGAGGCAGCGTCCTTCGCAAGATTTTTCCAGACTTTGTCTTAGAGGACCAAGACGGTTCTTAAGGGGGAGGGAGTGTTACGAGCTCGTAACCAGTGCCGAACCCTAGAGAACACAGATAGGTCAGATACCACAGTCAGGGTCGTGTCCAGCGTACATGACCAACAGGGCAAGACAGTGTGAGTAGTGTGCCTCAGCATGGTCCATAGCCATGGCGGGCCTAACACAGCCTAGGGACCCTGTCAGCAGGATAGGGCCCCCAGTTGGGTCCCGACGTGCAGTCGGCCACGTCAGTGCCATGTGGCCGACACTTGGCAGTAGCATGCTACCAGTCCTCACACTGGGCTAGGAGGGGCTTACTCTATATCAGGGAGTAGGCAAGGTTGGGTGGATCAGTTAGTGTTTGCCCTACTGTGGTGTTGAGATCTATTACAACACCCATCTGAATGAAGTTCGTGGCATTGTTCGTCACCACCATGACGACATGTTGTGCGCCTATGGACAGGGTGGAAGACCTGATGACATCAAACATGAACTCTGCCGATATGACTCTCCCCCCCCTGCTACAATCCACGGCCCTCAAAAACTGTGCCCATGCAGCTGGAGACCAATATGTTGAGGATCGGCCTCCTCCTAACATCAGTCCGGCCATCGGACATGATGCTGCAACCGTAAGTGGCCCAGTGGCGACGCAGAGGCTCCATCTCTCTAGACAAGGACTCGACCCTATCCCTCAGCATGTGTGTGCGGACAACCTCTGAACTAGGGACTCTCCAGCTAGGGATAACAGACTGTGCAAGGCGGAAGGCCCTTCTGAAGGGCTCAGAGTCGGTGATGGCAAATGGAAGGTTCAGCTCATAAATCAGACTGGCCACGGCTTGTGTAGCCTCTCTATCCATGTGCGGCTGATGCACGCCGCAAATGCTCTGCTGCCTAAGAACTCTCCCAGCTGGGCGATGAGTAGCGGACCTCCAGCATGGTGCACCAAACGTGACGGGAATGGATGATGATGCGACAGGCTGGGCACTAGTAGATGCATCGGCTATAGACGTGGAATGGGGAGAGTGGGATGCACTGGCAGGGATGGGTGCAGCAGCATAAGTGGGGTGCACTAGTGGAGGGGGAACATCTGGCATGGGATACGAAAACTGCTGGCTAGGGAGGTCATCCGGATGGGAAGGGTGGGAGGAAGGGATCTCCTCAACATCCTGGAAGGCATCGTCACTGGCATCCTGGGTCTGCTCTTGCTCGGGCTATGGAGAGTCCATGAGAAAGTCGTAAACTGGGGGAGTGCGAGCAACAGTGGGTGGTGGTGGAACCGCAGTGGCAACTGGCGGACGAGATGGGACAGGATCCACCGGAATGGGTGCAGATGGAGATGCGTCTAGCGGAACTGTCTGAGAGGGGTGAGAGACAAAGTGACTGGACGAGGATGCACTCCCTCTCCTCGTGCGTGCCAGCCAAGCAGGCAGCAACTCGGGGTCAACCACGTAAGGCGCGGTGCAAAACCGGAGAACATCCTCCGAAATGGTGTTCTCCCCCGCCACAAGACGTGGCCCGTAGGTGTCCAGAAGTCGCTGCCTGATAGGAACGGACATATTGGCACAGGGGGCAACATTCAGTGTGCCACCATTTTTGGCGCGTGCGCCGAGTAGGTGGCCTTTAAGGCGAGTGAGGGTGGCACTGAACTCAACCAGGCAATATCGACAGCGCACGATCTTTGTACCGGACTTGTTGGACATGTCGGGAACCCACCTGACAATGTCCACCTCGCCCCACAGATCGGCAAGGTTGGAAATGCACCATTTATGTAGAGGGATCTGGGGCAAAAAGGCAGAGATGATGGTGAGTGCGATAGGTGGCGGAAAGCTGGAAAATCCACAACAAAGGCCGAAATAGCAATAGCGGGGGCGGAAGCGATCAGTGCAACGCGAAGACAGTATGATGGCGAGGAGTGGGCGGACAACAGAGAGGGCGCGGATAGCAGCGCGATGGGAAGGGAGAGAGATGAAGCGAGGGGGGTGATTAGGTTAAAAAAATATATATTAAAATATTAAATATTAAAAAATATTAAATATTGTGGTACCGCGAATCAGTATGGATCCGCGGTACCACACTGGATTTGCGGTACCGGGATCCGCGGATCCTGGTACCGCGGATCTATGGTATCGCGGATCCTGGTACCGCTGGATCTATGATAGATCATAGGTCCCGCGATACCAGGTCCCGCGGATCCCAGTACCGCAGTACCATATCAGTCGACGGTACCAAAAAAAATAATAATTTTTTTTCTTGCGAAAAAAACACGGGAAATTTTTTTTTTTTTTATATTATGGTACCGCCCTGGTACCGCGGATCCCAGAGCGGTACCACTGTTATGGTACCGGCGGTACCATACCAGCGGTACCACGGGGTACTATGATATATATATATATATATAAGGAAGCGGATGGCGGACGACGCGCGTCCGAAAGGGGGTGCGTCCGCGTCCGGTTTTCTTTTTTTTAATTTTAAAAAAAATTTAGAAAAAAAGGCATCCGAACCCCCGAACGCGCGCTTCCGGACCCCAGACGCATCTGGTTTTTTTTTTTTAATTTTAAAAAGAAAAAATTGGACGCGTCTGACCCCATGTCCGGGGCTCAAACGCGTTCGGGTCCGGACGCCGGATGCGAGCAATCCGGCTCGGACCCTCATCTCTGTATTGTGGTACCGCAGTACCAGTATGGTCCATGGTACCCAGTACCGCGGGACCTATGCTATATATATATATATATATATATATATATATATATATATATATATATATATATATATATATATATATATATATATATATATATATATATATATAGCGGAGCCCGGACGCGAACGCGCCAGGGGTGCGTCCGGGGGTTTGGACGCATCTGCTTTTTTTTTAAAAAAAAAATTTAATGTTTTGCTAAAAAAGAAAAATAAATTAATAAAAAATGTGGACGCGTCCGTCCCCGTGTCCAAGGGTCGGACGCGTCCGGGTTCGGACGCGGATTGCTCGAGTCCGGCCCGGACGCGCATCCTTGATATATATATATATATATATATATATATATATATATATATATATATGTATCATGGATGCGGTGAAACATGTTCCGCTGCATCCACGTTCCAGAACACTGTCCGAAACGCTATTTATAAAAAAATGGAAATTCAAATAAAAAAATCTAATGCCATGGGGCCATCCTTGTGCTTGAATTACAGTGGATTCTTTAAACCTAGCCTAGCAAATTTCATAGTGAATATATTTTGGAAGAAAAAAATCATTAAAATGAGCAAAAAGACCATGGATGTTGTTAGTTGATGGGTTGTGAGATATTGCTTCCTTACACTTTCATTTCTCACTTCCTGCGACATGCAACGACCTCATCTACTTTCATTGTAGTGACAGGTGGTTGTTCAACATAGAATCCTTCTTGAGTTCAAGAAGCTTGTCAAACTTCTGCTGAGGTAGGACTATGTTGTCTATAGTTTTGCTTGAAACTTCATTCTTATTGCTTGATTCCCATTTATTACCCCATCCACTTTCAACGCACTTCTCGACGTTCTCCTCTTCCACAAGGACCCCACACAACGTCACTGCTTCGCAGGTACATTGATCAACATTGATCAGTACATATTATGATCAGTACACATTGAATCAGAGAATCACCCTAAACCTAGGTATTATCAGGGATCTGTAGGCTCCTATAGCACACAAAATAATTTGCAAAAATCACTATCTAATCCCCCATCAAAATACCCTTTTTCTGACACCCATATCAAAAACAAAAAAAGCATTCTAGGACAAAATCCCAGAACGTGTTCCAAGACGCGTTCCGGAACGTGGTTGGTATCTATGAGATATATATCTACGTTCCAAAAGGTAACATAGTTCTGAAGAATAGTGCAATTATGAGTTGAAAACATCTAAGACTTTCTCCGTAAGCTTCAAGGGGATATCAAACTATTAGGAGCATTAAAAGATCTTTCAATTAATTATATGGGTTGAAGTGTCCTTGTTAGATAGTTTGAAGTTCTCTCGCTATTCACATAACAACTGTTTGCATTTGTGTAAATTTATCCCCAATCTTGTCCGTGTCCCCCATTCCCAGTACACATAGTTTAGAAAGCTTAGAGGAATCTTATTAAAGCTATGGGAGGGGTTCAAAAGCAAACATTTTTGCCTTAATCGAGTGAGTAACATCTACGGCTTTTACAACACATAAAAAAACCACTCACTGTATGCACAATCTAGAAACTAAACACTTGCTTCTTGAATCGCTCATAGAACCAAACTATAATGTGAGGCCTTGTTCCATAGAGACATACTTGGAATCGATTGCTTCAAGTACACTTCTGTAAAATTAGCTTGTCTCACCAAGTGTCACAGCCAAAATACAATGTTAATGAAATGCTCAAGATAATAATACACGGTTCTGCCTTTGCACTTCACATGAGTAAGGTTGCTTATAATCTTGGCCTTTTCTTCAAGTATAACAATTGCAAATATGCATGGCATAATCACCTGATCAGAAATCTTCGAAGTAACTAGAGGAAGGGAGTCTTATGTAGGATTAGTGTCTAGATTGATTTTCAGGGCATGGATTGATTCCTGCACTCTATCACTTCGTTAGTTTACCTCCGCAGAAGATAAACAGTTTTGCTGAATGCAAATTTTACCTTCATACCATCGGTGTCAAGGATGCTCTTTCCCCAACTTTATTTCACAGTTAGTGAAGTTGGATTAGGATGGTTGCTGATTCCGTGAAGGCGTAGGCTTAATTCTTGAATCCCGGCTGCTGGGGAAGGGACACATGCTCCAAATATGGCAAAAACCTAATACGCTTATGCTCATTGTACACATAATGAAAGCTAGTGCTATCACTACCCTTCCAATATCAAATGTTTTATTTTACGCAAATACTAATGCACAAAAAAATGTTGTTTATCATGTCCATATGGGCAATGGCTTGGTTGCAGTGTAGTGTTAGGGTAGGTATTCTCTGCCCTATAGATTATTAAAGTGTGGACAAAAACCTAAGATTAACACATAATACGACTGAAATTGAGACGAGAAGATAATGATGAGGATAAAGGTATTTATGAACAAGTTATTCGCCCTTTTGCAAATTTCTTTTCTCGAACACTTTCATTTGAGGTTCGGTTGTCTATAAATATTTCTGCCATCAACTAAAAATGCTGTCAAGGTTTATGAATTGCACCCGAGCACTAAGCAATAAGCTTAAAAGCAGTTTGCAAGGTATGTTTCTTGCAATGCAGTAAAAGGGAATTATTGTAGGTGTTCTTTTTAGCAACAGCTAGCAGATTTAGTATAAGACGCTTACGAGAAGCTTCATAGGTGACTGCGGTGGCAAACCAGCCCTCCGCAGTTTCCACATCTGTACTGGTCTCTTGTGCACAGAAGTCGAAGTACATCGGTGCCGAAAACTCGTACGCAGGATCGATCTGGAAAGGCACCGTAAGTCTGGCCAACATCACGCTCCCTTCTTCAGCCATTTCCTGGACTTCCAGTAATTCCAGATATTATGCAAGCTACAATCTTCTTTTAATAACCTTACTTTTCTGTTTGTTTGCCGATGTTGCTAAATTGTTCCCACTATCTGTTACTTTCCTGCATTTTGCTTAGCCTATCTTCCATCCATTGCCATGCTGTCATCAACTCTCATGCTAAAATTACAAGTTAACTAACGAAGGCGCCAAGACGTCGCCTGCCCGCAAATAAATGAAAATAAATGCCTCGTACACTTCCCTCTGCAGACTCTGTACAGAACCTTGTTGAATTTCTGGACAGGCTCAAGATCGATGATGCACGACAAAATCTTTCAGCCAGTGATCTCCATAGCAGTGGCCTCAAATGATAATACCGAAGTACACTAAATCATGAAGTCTGAAGCCAACAAGAAAGGTTCATCGGGCCTAAAATATTCACAATAATGCCGCGATGTCTGAGATTTTCACCGAGAAACGAAGAGCCAAAAACTGAGACAGATCTTCGAAACGTAAGCTCCGCCTCGATAATAAAGAACGACTATCGATCGATCGATCGATCCGACTTGCCCGCGCTACGAGAAAGAGAGAGAGAGAGAGAGAGAGAGAGAGAGAGAGAGAGAGAGAGAGAGAGAGGGGGAGGGAGGAAGAGGAACAGAGGGAAGGTTTTCAAAAACAACTAACGTTCAGTTTTTTGTTTGATTGAGAAGAGCCTAATGATATAAATTATTATTTAAAAATTACCTACCTACCCCGAATTCTGTGATTGGTGCGCATTGAGACTAGCATAGCGATCGCTGCGTTCGCATGGTTTGTGAGGGGACTTCCAGTTCAACGGTCACTACTGAAGAAGACTCGATAACATGTGGATTAGGAAGCCTGCTCACTTGCGACCCCTCGTCTCTTATTGGGACGGAGTGGATTACGCCCCGCACCGTGCATTGATCCGCCCCTGCCCATTTTTTTTTTTTTAATATTGGTTGCCCGGGCGCCATGTGTCCGGGCAACCAGAATTTATCCCATAAGTTTTTTTATGGGATTTCTCAAAGGCCATATATACCCAATGACTCCCAATGTCTCACATGTGCTTGCCTGGGCGTGTTGGTGCCTGGCGCCACCTACAGCTGCTGCCCGGTGCCACCCCTGCCCCACCTTCATGGTGCCTCGCTTGCCCGGCGCCACCCTAGCTGCCCGATGCCACGTGCAGTGTGCCCGCCAAAAATTCATTTTCAACGAGCACCTGCGCACACCGGACCAGGAAAAAAAGGGTCGGGCAGTCCACTCCACGTGTCGCAGAGGCACGAAAGCGGGCATTACCCCCCCTCTCTCGTGCCAATAAGCGACTTCGCTTGCTACCTTCTAGGGATGAAGGGTGATGTGCACATGTCCTTATGCTATTGGTTTATGTGGGCCGAAAAGGCCAACCCCCTGAGAGAGAACATGCCCCCCCACATGCAAGTGCGGCAACGCTTTTTGGGCTTGCTGCATAGGGGCAAGGGCAAGTCCATGGCAAATTTAGGGATGATCTTGTGCCTTCCAACCTTGCCCAGCAAATGCACGTTAGTAGTCGACGAGTCTATCCCCAGCCATTTCAAATTGTTGCTTCTCCATAGTTACTAGCCATATCCTTGTACAATGTGGGTCCTTCAATAGAGCACTCACTACTTGGTAAGTGTTTTTGACATGGCACTTGCTTCTAAAACCACCCTAAAAAATGGTGTCCGATGTAGAGAATGGGAATAAGTAAAACTCAACTTTCACTTGCATTTATCTGAGTGCACATTGCGACCAATCACTGTCAACCACACCACTTAAAATCAAATAAACAACTTGGCAATAACACATTCACATTTTTTATCAATTGAGAACTTGAGCACATCGTTGTATGCCCACAAACAACCACTACAACTCGAAACATAGGTTTAAAAAACTTTAGCTCTTTACTAGTAACGCCTGCCCGTGCCCCTCCCCTGCCCGTCCCCATCCCAACAGCGGGCAAATTCAAATGTGAGGATGGCGGGGGCCCGTGCCCCTCCCCTGTCTGTGGCCTTGACCCTTCCCCAGCCTCTTTTTAGTTTAAAAACATGGGTTTCCAGGCAGCTCACGCTGCCCGTGAGAGCGTGACAGACAACGTGAGCTGCCCAAAAACCCAAATTCTTTTAGTATATATAGATTTGTGAAATATTATGAGCATCACCTATTGCAAAGGTGAGTTCACCCCCACCCACTTAAATGGCATTGGGGTGGGTTGCATACATGCTAATCTCCCACATTTGATGGCACTTGCATTGAGCCCATCTACAATCAACCTTGGAAAATGTTATCTCTATATATGTTAACGTTGTTTGATGGTTAGTTTTTTGTTCCTCCTAAGGATTTTACACAAAAAAAGTTTCAATTGTATTTGTTAACATAATCTACTCCCACCTTAAAGAACATGACCTAGATAAGGAAGTCCCACTCAATTAGTTACAACAGAAAGCGAATTAAATAGTATAGAGCACTCACATGTAGTGTGTTGCGTCCCTTTTCAAATAATGAAGTGATCACGGTCTTCTATTTTGAGTCATGTTGTAGCATTTATAATTGGTATATTCGATGTTGGTCATTTGTGACTATGACAATGGAATGCAATTCATCTCTCAGCAATTCGAATGAAACACATTTGAATGTGCTCCCCTTGTTCCATTCGAATGTCATTCAGCTTTGACTTGAGGAACATGATTTTGATGTTTCGAACTTCTCCCCAAGCACTTTCCAAGCTTGCCTTGGCATCACTCCATCACTGACATGGATAATTATGTAGTCGTTCACTGAGAGGTTAAAGTAGGTCAATGCCCTTCTGACTCTCTTGTCGAAACTCTTTAAATGCTTTGAATAAATTGAATGATATGATATCATGTTGGAAAAAAGAAAAGAAGATCGACACAACAAGAAACTGCAACAGATGCAAATTTTGGGCTCTACGGAATGATCATTCTTCAATGCATGACTGCGGCTATCAAATTCGAACCATATTATCGCGACAAGAGTCACGTTTGATCCTACTTGATTCTACTTTTTGAAATTATCAGAATCTATGAGACTGATTACATTGACAAACATAAAGAAAGTAGAGTATTGATATGCATAAATGTTTGATGCTTAGACAAAACTATAAGAGAACGAAATAAGATAACAGTTGATCTAAAAAGCATACACTCATTCTAACATAATATTGAATGCAATAAAACCTTAGAATTAATTCCATAAGTAGCATGTACAAATCAGATGAATTACAAGCACACAACTATAGCAGCGGATACAACCGCGTATTCATAAACAATTTAGAATAATGATCATTTTTGTTTGATACAATTCCACGAATAAGCATTGAAATGTTGCTAGCAATATTCTATCATAAATTGAGTTCTTGAATCAGTTGACTTGATTGATTGATATAACTTGAGAAAATGATCAACTATTTATACTAATTAGAAATGTCGCATGGGCTTATCCAACTGACGGTTTATGGTAGCAATTTAGCCAGGTCACCATTGGCACGTAGCCATATTGAGTTGTAGATCATAATTGGCACTTGGCCATATTGCGTTGTCACTTATCTTGTTTGGTTTCACTGTAATTGCTTGCTAACAATTGTTAGAACAAGTCGTTAGCTTCAACACAAGTGGTGACATGTTTTGTTAACTCTCGATAAATATTTGGCGACCTTCGATAATCGCTCAATAGATATTTGTTGTTGTCGTTGTTGTGTTTGTAAGGATCCATAAGCAATCGTAAGAGTGAAAGTCTGTAAGCAAGCGTAAAATGCTCGTAAACGACCATAAAGCAATACACTAATTATCAAGTGTAAAAACCAATGGAAGATCATAGAGCGTAAGATCGTGAGCAAACGTAAGAACCCGCAAGTAGATGTAAAAAGTCCATGAGATCATAAGAGGCTGTAAGAGGCCGTAAGCGATTCTAAACATACTTTGCAATTCCCGTGTATTTCTACAATCTATGCACTAGTGTGAATAAATCTGGAACAACTGGATAAATGAATGGATGCAGATTTAGAAATCAAATTAGAGTGATGAGAATATAATCCAACAAAAAGTGTGAGAGCTTTTGGAAAAAGTGTCATAACTGTGTCTTATAGACACCATTTCAAGAGAAGTGAGGTTAAGAAGCAATTTGAGATAGGTTGTTGGAGGGCCATTGGCATTTTTCACTATAGTGTTGGTGGGATTCGCCACCTCCCCTCATACCAAGTACTCTACCCAGGCTGGTAAAGCACGTTTTTTCTCTCTATTTTCTAGTCATTTTCTCTCTCTAGAATTTATTGATCCCCATGTTTCCTTTGATCATGCCTAGATCGTGTGAGGTGATTGCACATCAATCTGAGCTCTCTGGACTTCGCTAGAACCGATCAAAGATTTTCAGCCATAGGAACTTGGCGCCGACTGGATTCTGGTCACAATGGCGCTACTGGGAGCGGCGCTAGCGCCGAGGGTAGCAAGGGTGCTGCTGGCGTCGGTGGCGCCGGAAGTAGAGCTTGTAAAGGTAACTTTACAACATCCACCCCACCTTTATAAAATCTGATGTCCTCATCAGATGTCAGATTAAAGTAAAGGTGTCTCCCAATTAAAATTAACTATACATTTGAGCAACTTGGCACAGTTTTCTATTTACTGGCCACTTTTTATTAACATTGAAGCTGGCACATGAGCACAAGTCGGAGGCTCAGCTCTTTGTATTAAAAAATTACGTAACTTGAAAATATCACTTTGTTTGGGAAAAGCGTAATTTTATATCGCCTACGTAAAACCCTAGAACCTTATTAACTGGTGACAGAGGAGATTCTGTGAAATGTTCGCCCCTATCGCTTCTTGCTTTTGAATTTGGAACTCCTTTGAGCTCCTGATTTGTCCTTGATGCACTTTGTATTGAGCTCCCTGAGCTCCAGATTTAATCAGTTTCGCACAAGTATCAGGGCTCCTTGAGCCAAAGGATTTATTGTTTGATTGCCCACTTTATGGTCCACTCCATGCCTTGTTGTTTTTTGCACCTTCATTTTTCTCCTTGTCCCAGCCTGGTCTTGGTACTTTTCCTTAGCTTGAAGTAGTTGTCTTTGAATCAGCCCAAATGTAACTAGTGGCCTCGTGGAGAGCCAAGGGGTCGCACATGTTTTATTCGCATACGAATTATCTCTTCGCGTTTGTTTGAAGCACCATGTCCGTCGTGCAAAACTTGACTTTCACAATTCCATCACTGGTCAGTTGCCTCACAGTCAAAACAAGAAGTGTACATCTAGCTTGGCTTCAAGTAGCTCTCTTTGAATCAGACACATGCACCCAAAGTTTGCACTAGTCCGATTTTCAATACGAACTGTCCCTTAGTGTCCGTTTGAAGTACCAAGTCTCTCGTGCAAGATAACTTTCACAATTCCTTCGTTGATCAGCTGCTTTACACGTAACACAAGTCAGTATACTCATTATGTCTTCTCATCATTGCTGGTCCAGAGAAAGCCTATAACAAGCTTTCCTTTCCACAACAAAATCTTGTCAACTTATTAGGTCCAAAGTTCGCCAGTCTCCTCGTGTGAGTGTGGCTAGGTCACCTTGAATTTGCCCCCATTTTGATCAACTTTCATTCAAAATTTGTCCCAAGAGAGAGGGGTGTGTGATAGTTCCCCTCCACTTATAAAATCACCTGACCGGACTTAGAGTAGAGTTCTCAGACAAAAAGCCTTTCCAACACTTTGCTTCCCATCTGCTAGGATTATGGCTTGATCCAACTTGTTGCCAATCTCTGAAGAGGATCCTAGTCTTTCCCCTTTGAGGAAAAACCCAACTGACATTGGATATCACCCATGCTCAGTGAGTTTCAGTTCCGAAGGTAGCCATCCCAAATGAAGGCCAACTGCTCCATAGAAGATTTCCCCTGAAATTGCCCTTTCCAACTTTTGACTTTTTGCTTGCGTCTGGTGGGCGTTGTCGCAAATGAAACTAACCCAAGTAATAGGCTGGCCATCCATCCTTTGCAAACATCGAGTCGTTTCGGTGTCGTTCACGTGCTAGTACTTGAACTGCGAATCCGCCCCACAGATTCTGTAGTCCTCTTTGTTTAATGGTATCAGCCTTCAAAATAAAGGTTCCTTCTCGAGCCATCAGCTCCTTGTATCACAAGCAATCATGCAAACCAGACAAAGCACGAGTACTAAGACTCACCACGAATACATGCAAGGAAGACACTCAGGCAGGTTTACTAATAGGTAACAAAGACAAGGTCCCCCTTTGAGATAGTCCTGCCAAAGGACCATTGCCTGGCCGCGCCCATGCAGATTGATCACAGAATCAACCCACAGAGAACACCCCTCCAACTATCCGTGCTTTTACCATTAAGTAGCACATTGCCTCAATCACGCCCCACCAACTTTGATCGATAGGCCTTATATGATCGGCGGCTATCCCGCACCGACAGCTAACCACCCGTGCTTTACACCTGAATTCGAGCAGCATCTCTGTATCAATGGTTAACTCATACAGTTCGAATATGTCGCCCCGCACCCCACAAGGCACAGATCGTGCTTAAACCAACCTAATGGCAACACACCTCATCTGTCCTACATGCAAATAGTGCCAGGCCCGAACTACGAGAACTGACCATGCTTACACCTCAAGGGCAGCACCTTGACTCATCAAGTCCCTCGTTTTGCCGACCACCCTGATCGTGGACGCACCTGTGCTTACACTATGGGCAACACCTTGCACAACAGTTGTCCCTGATGAACCCCAAACCATGGCCATTTTCGTGAGATCCATATAGTTGACCGGCCAGTCGGCTCTGATACCACATGTAGCACAGGCAGCCAAAAACCATGACTTAGCTTCCCAGCCTTCAACTCTTGCCGTCCAAACCCACTTGACATACAAGCAGCCAACTCGCCAATGGCAATCACCTTCATGATATGAATTGTCTTCCATGACTGCTCGTAAATGAGGTTCGAGACCTTGTATGTAGTGCACCACATTGTTCTTCTCAATTGGAAATTGCATTCATTCAGCTACTTCAACAAATTGCACATTGTATTCTTCCACTGTAGACATTTGTCTAATGAAATACCATCTTTGAAATGTTATTTTTGGAAAGACTTCAATAGTCCTTTGTCTGAACATAAATGGTCAATTTCTAGTACAAGCCAATGCTTCATATTACATCCAATTTTTCCACCAAATATGAGCAAGACCACTAAGATACTTTCCCACCATTTCCAATAAATCCTGATCATTGTGTCACTGAATGGAAAAATGGATTTGAACGTTTTCCAGCCATTGTTCAATCAAAGTAGGGCTTGATTTTCAATCGAACAATAGTAATGATGAACCACAATGGGTATGAGAAGTGGCACACTAAGTATTCTATTGATTTCCATGAGAGTTATTGAAAGTGCTATTTTGTACACAACATTGCACATGAGGTGACGATTGTTCATATTGGCACATAGGACTCGTGTATCGTAGTGTGTATTCACCACCTTGTGAATTACAACGATGTTTTGATGTTTAGAATGGTTTCCATCATAGACCAAACAGTCTCCATTCGAGTCATGTTGCTCATATTGGTTTGAGTGATTGTCGTTGTGCTGCTCAAATTGATCTCCATAATCACAATATGATTGGCTATCACATCAGATTGACTATCAATTTCTAGCTCCTATTCAAAGTCAAAGTCCATTTTGGCAAATAATAGAAGAATATGAATTTGAAAGTTTATAAAAAACGTTATAGGAAAATTCCGAAATTCACTTTCAAATTCATATTCTTAAGTCATATTCAATGCTGTAAAAAGCGAAAGTGATCAATTTTATATGACCTAAATTTTTTTGTCATTTTGATTTTCACTCATTGTAGAAGTATAGTTTGAAGTGGTTGGAAAAAACTTAAGTCATTAGAAAATCATCCTCCTATGATTAGTAACGTTTTTTACAAGTTGATGTGACAACAATATCCTAATATGGAGAATGTGTGGTGCGCAATCTGTGTTGGGAACCATACAATGAATGCATGTCCAACGATGAAGAAAAAGAATGACCAATAAGTATTATCATCTTAGCAACTCTTTTGGTCATGAATTAGCCTTTTGTGCATTCAATCCGAGGATCCTTAACAATGTTGTCACAAGTATGGATGCCATCAAGAAATATGATGAGATCATAAAGTGGGATCAATTGAATACCCACAGCCATTGGTGTTGCCTCCAACACCTCTAGCTAATAATATTTGAGCTAGAAGCATCCACAAGTCAGGACACTTATCAATGGATGATACCACTTGATCAATATTAAGATCCTATAGTAAATGAGCAATATGCTATCTATGTTGCCACACAATAATGACAATGGACAAGAGCTCCATTAGAATGTTTTGGTTGTGGAATGAATATCCAACTAAAGTCAAATTCACACCATTTTGTTAGGAATGCGGATATGGACATTATTATAAAGATTGTCTAGCCAAACCAAAAGTGCCAACTACAATTGCACCAGTTAACATGAATTTAATCAATCCAAGACAATCTACTAGAACAAGCTCATGTACAAGTCAAGGAAATCCTAAAGAACCAATCGCACTAGTGATGATTGTCACATGAACTCAAAAGTAGAGGGAAGTTGTTCTTGATTTACCATAGAATCAGTACCAATAAACGATCTATTGGATTTCATTTCTTCAATCATGTTGTAATGTATAACTACTCTGTAGTTTTACTTTCATTGTCAAAACAATGTCAAAGGATTCGAGACCATCTGTAGAAATACACGTATTGTCGACACAATGTCGAGCAGACCTAAAACGATTATTCAAGGGTTATCGGATCACAACTTCATCAGATTTGGTTATGGAGTCTTATCCATTTCGAGTCCAATTACTTATCTCCATGTGGCACCCGCCAGGTGAATGATGGTGCATTCCATTAGAGCTGTGCCATCAACAACTATAATTAGATCAATGGAGTAATTTATTTTAAGAAGTTGACTTATTTATTTTCAGTTCATGTTTCAGGAGTAGTCACTCTTCTTCTTCTCTTCTCTCTTTGTTCTACCAAAGGGCGTAGATTGATCGTTAATAAGTTATCGTGATTACAATTTGTGTATGAGAGGAATTCATAGCAGAATCGGATGTGCTATTACTATAGTGTAATCAGAGTAGATAGCGGATGTATTTTCATCATTAAGCAATACATACTACATTTGACAATTCGACACATGACTTGTCTTGTGTTACTATTTTTCTATTATTCATGCTATTCGTTCTAAGTTCTAACAATTGGCAATGAAGCGATCTTTCTGTGTCATTTATTTTCTACACTTGTGAATGATAATAAGTTGTGTTTCTGATAGTATTGAAATAATTTTGTTATTATATTAACTATTGTTCTTCCTAAAATTGAATTATCATTGTAGAATAATTATTTGACTCATGTGCATCTTATTTCCATTTTTCAACATGGTATCAGAGCTAGATCATAGCTTTGGTAGCTAGTTTCAAAGTGGCATTCATCTTTATTGCCATATTTTCAATATTAGATTTGTCTACTATGGATGCGTCATCTTCAAATTTTATTAAAAAGTTGGATGGTGACAACTATCACTTATGAAAATTCAAAATGAGGGTAATCCTACAAGCGAAAGAGCTCTAGAAAAGGTACTAAGGTCAAGCCTATTGTAGATCCGGTGGCCATTACTTAATGGAAGCAAAAGGATGGGAAGGCCTTTGCCCTTATCACTCTCAATATTAGAGATAATCATATCAATCATATTCGAAGTGCTCAAACTTCATTAGAGGCTTGGTATATTCTAGCACTCTCTATGATATCAAATCTTCTTGAGCAGATGTCTGCAAGTAGCACAAAAATCAATGATGCAGATATCATCATGACTCTCTTGTCGAGTGTTGTAAAGCTACCTTTACAAGCTTTACTTTCGGTGCCACTGGTGTCAGCATTGGTCCCGGTGCCAGCAGCGCCACTGCTGCTCCCGGCGCCACTGTGACTAAAATCCAGCCGGCGCTAAGTCCCTATGGCTGAAAATCTTTGATTGGTTCTAGCGAAGTCCAGAGAGCTTAGATCGATGTGCAATCACCTCACACGATCTAGGCATGATTAAAGGAAGTCTGGGGATCAATAAATTCTAGAGAGAGAAAATGTGCTTTACTAGCTTGGGTAGAGTACTTGGTATGAGGGGAGGTGGCGAATCCCACCAATACTATAGGGGAGTGCGGGTTGCGACTCAAGGTGAGCTCCAACCAAGTCTCAGCCTCCCTTGCTGGAATGTTGTCTTGGCGCCCACCTTGGCATGCTTGTGTAAAGCTGTGTAAAGCTGCAAGTGATTTATTGACAAACTTAAGAAAGATAGATGGAAGTTCCTTGAACTTTAGAGTGGTCGTGAGTATTCATACAAGAAACATGTCGCCAGGTAGTGCATTGTGTGCCAATCTAGGAAAAGGTTGTTGCATTGAATTTTTTTTGCAGGTAATCTGTTAGTACTTCGGGAGCTCCCGCCTTAAGTTTGTCTTCGTACTCCCAAGAAGCCTCAATGAGTGGAGCCCGTAGCCACTTCACTAGATATTTGCGTTGAACGCAAGTTCGCTTTCTATGTGCCAATATTTGTTCTGGTACAAGCTGTCTCTTCATATCATCTAGTGTCGTTGGTGGGTGACGGAGTTCGTGTTGTCGATCAAATCGCTCATCCGGTTTGTATCGTTTGAGTAATGAGATATGAAACACATTGTGTATATCCAAGCTGGATGGCAGCGCCAATCGATAATCTACTAGGTTGATCTTCTTTGTGACATAGTATGGTCCAGCATAAGGTTGAACGAACTTATGAGATAAGCCTTTTGGTAACGCGATATTTTTAGTATTCAGCCACACTTGATCACCTTCCTTAAATTCCAGTTCTCGACGATGTGGGTTTACGTCAGCTACCATGCTCCATCGTGATTGCTCTAAAAATGCCTTTACCTCTGTCAGCTTCGTGTGTCACTCATTGATGAATTCCTCCACAGTGGGTACCGGAGTTTCTTGCACACCTGTAAGGAAAGAGCTGGGAACAATCGGTAGTCGACCATTGCTTATCTCGAAGGGTGCCTTTCTAGTAGATCTGTTCACTTGGTTGTTATGTGCAAACTCCAGGATATCCAAGTAGCTGACCCAATCGGAGGCTTTGTCTACTCCAACAACGGTGCCACAATTTTGCTAAATGCCTCAATGAATCTCCTGTAAAAATTGCATAGCCCCACAAAGGATTTGATGCCATGGACAGTTTTAGGTGCTAGCCAATCCAAGGTAGCCTTGATCTTCATAGGATCCATTCGAATCCATTCGTAGCCTATAACATGTCCAAGGAAATCAACTTCCTCTACCACAAACTCACATTTCTCTCTTTTCACGAGCAAGAAGCTCCTCCTCAGTCGTTGGAGGACCGTCCTTAAATGTTTAATGTGATCTTTGAGGCTCTGGCTAAATACTAAGATGTCATTGATGTATACAATGACAAATTCATCCAGGCAGTCTTGAAAATTGTTGTTCATCAATGTGCAAAAAGTGGCTATTGCGTTTGTTAGACCAAATGGCATCACCAGGAACTCGTGACTCCCGTGTTGTGTTCGAAATGTCGTTTTGTGCTCATCGCCTTTAGCTATTTGAATTTGATGATATCTAGATCTGAGATCTATCCGGCTAAAATATTTGGCATGTTTGAGCTGGTCGAACAGGTCATTAATTCTAGGCATGGGATGCTTGTTCTTGATGGTACTCTTATTGAGCATGCGGTAGTCCACACACATTCGAAGAGTCTTGTCTGCCTTCTCTATGAACAACACTGGGGCTCCAAAAGGTGAGGCTCTAGGTCTAATAAATCCTTTGTCTATCAATTCACCAAGTTGTCGTTTCAGTTCTGCCAACTCCTCTTGTGACATCCCGTAGGGTGCTTGTGAAGTTGGTTCTGTTCCTGGTACCAACTCAATTTTATGGTCTACTGGTCTTTGAGGAGGTAGCTTAGCTAAAAGCTCCTCTGGAAACACATCGCTAAATTCCTCTAGCAAACCTTCCACTTCTTTTGACAAGTTTTCTTGTCGTACGCTTTTCCCTTCTGGGACCTCTCGGCGGATACAAAGAAAGCACTTCGACCTTTTTCCTTTCGCCATTCTTTTCATCGCTAATGCCGCAACTAGATTTTGTTCAATATCAGTACTCTTAGCGTTCCCTCCAAGTAAGGCTTTTGTCATACAGATTTGTCCCTTGTAATCCAAGAAGACAAGTTTGAGCTCCTATCCAAAACTGCAATACAATGTACATTTAACCAAGGGAGGCCCAAAATCACATCGAAGGCATCCATCTCTAAAATTAGGAAGCTAAGTTTAGCCTTCCATCTCCCAATCTGCACCGGGATGTCCAATGTCACTTTGTCTGCATCTAGTGCTCCCTTTGCGGTTTCTACCTTGAGCGTTGATGTAACATTCCTGGTCGGCAAGTGTTCCACGTGCACTCTATACTGAATGTAAAACATTCATATAGATCAGTTTTGTCTTGGTCTATTAATCCCATTTCACAAGACGTTGTAGACAAATCTACTGGTGGAATGTGATGCGATAGTCCTTGTAATCTCAAAGAAGATGGGGTCCTTGAGCGAGTTGTCTCATTGACAGCTTCATTGCCTGAATTGGCCTTTATATTGCTCAATTAAAGATCAATGTTGAAAACAAAATTATTGTCCTCATAATCCTTCACATCATCTCCATTATTATCACCAGCTGATTTGCGATGTCCTTGCATTGACATTGTATTCGCAACTGGAATTTTATGGGTTGATTCAAATTGGAAATTACATTGGTGTTGCCGATTATCTTGTGTACGCTCCATAGCAGTGCATAAATGTTGATTGGCCATTTCCTGTGAATGCAATGGAAAATCAAAAGTTGTTGATAAAGTTGGTTGATCCACCTGTTGAATAGGCATTTCCATTGTGGATAACTGTTTGTCTTCATCAATTCACTCTTTTGGTTCATCCTCTAATGATGTTGATGAAGAATCATCAAATTCTCTTGAATTACTTTTCTGCATTGGATCTTCCATATTGGGCATTTCCTCTTGATCACTACCATTCTGATTCCCAAGACATGATTGTAGCGGGTTCCCAATGTTGACTGTTCCTTCTAGATCGATATCAGTGTGCTCTCCTTGATTCGAATCCTGACTTTCACTATCAGATTATTCATCATCCTTAAAATCTTGGATCCTTGAAGCTTCACCTCTTTGTTGGACATTTCGATGAACATTCATTGGCACACCTCTGGCTGCTATAGATTGTTGTGCTCGTTGTTCTAACATTCCCCTGTCATTTCCAAGTCTGACTAGGTATTCAATATGACTCTGTAATACCTGTTTTCCCTTGTCCATGTCAATTCTCCGGATATCTTGAGAAGATGTTACATTTTGTGACGAAGACGGTAGTTGAAATGATGTGGATGGCTCATTATATCTTTGGTCATTTCCAGCAATTCTGTCTTGTCTACAACTAGGCTATCAAACAATTTTGTCCATTTTACCTCATCACCTTGCCGATCTTGTCTCATTTCTTGCAACATTGCCACTATCAGATCTTGTGTGGCCTGCGTTTTACTTAGTAAGTTCTCTTGTTGGTTTGAAACCTGCAGTTCTTCCACCATCTCTTCAGCAGGCAAGTTGTCTTGAGGTGCATTATTTTTATCCACAGTTTTTTTTCCTCGACCACCCATTTTGAAGTGTTACAACTTGAGTTTGAATAGTTTCGTTGAGTCCATTTTGATCACTTTTCGTTCTTACCCGACTCTCAATCCAAGCCAAGCAAGAAAGTTATGGAACTATATCGCTTTCAAGTGCGGGTGGACTATTCAAAAAGTTCAGCTAACCTATTTGCACTTAAAATCGGTACCCGAAAAAAAAAATTATTTTTTATATTTTTCTTCCAATATCGATTTCGAGCGCGTTTTTCCTACTTTGGTCCTAGTACTTTGTGTGCGCTTAGTCCGATATCAAGTGCACAAACCTCTTAACTTGATATTACTTCCATAACTTTCTTGTTTAAGCTCATATTTCAGTGGTATAAAAACAAAAGGTGATCAGAACAATGAGCCTGACACTGCTAAGTTATTGAAATTTGTAATAATTACTTTTCAAATTTTTTTCAAAACCCTTTTTTACCCTCAGTCAAACTTCCTTGTATTTTGTTTGTGTATTTTCGGTCCTCATATCATCTTCGTTTGGGTTCGGAATTGAATGTTGTAAAGAGCAAAAGTGCTCAATTTCATATGAACTACAAGTTTTTGCTGTTCTCAGTTTCACTCATTGTAGAACTCTGAGTTTTAAGTGGATGGAGAAGAGCAATTTTACAAGCCTGTAAAATACCATTCTGAATAAATTTCAGATGGTGAATTCATAGTCCACAAGTCTTCACTGGTCATTAATGATGGATTACCGTTATAGTCAAAACATTCATCTTCCATCTATTGATGAAATACAATCTGAAATTGTACGTTATAGCCTTGCATTTGACGGACAACCAAGTTCAATCAACATCGATGATTGGTTGACTAAATGGGAAGGTTATTTCTGTCATTGCCATTATTCTGAAGAGGATAAAATTTATAGCAAAAAGAAAGCTACAAAAGCAATAAACTCTTCAAATGAAATGAGATTAATGTTAAATCAAATAATTATTGGATCTTAAGCTCTGATACCAAAAATGTCATGTGCCATACCTCTCAATCCAAACCAAGCAAGCTAGAACAAGGAGGCAACAACCACACCTATGTTGAAGAGAACCAAAGATGAAGAATAACCACAAGCTACCACAAAACTCATATCAAAGTGAAGCTCAAGAGAAGATGGATTCCATAATGGAGGGTGAGGAGTACATGAATTCATGTGATGGGGCACATGAGACCTAGCAAGATCAAGATCCCAAGGCTCACATTCACAAAGGAGGAAGAGGAGATGGAGCTCCTAGTTCTCTCAATTGCAAATGAGCCAAAAGATTCCAAAAGTGATGTCTCTTGTAGACAAGTCCCCTAAATTAACTAAACATAACTATCTGAAGCATAGTTAGCCCTTGTTAAGTATTATTTAGCCTACATTGGACCCTTAGTGGCCTATTATCCTTATTAATTACTTTTAAGGGCCTAAAGAGGGAACCGCCTTGTTCTTAAGGCTAATAGCTCTTTTGGGCCTACAAAGCTTAGAATGGATATTATATTTTCTTGAAAAGCACTGATGTACTAAAAGTACATGACATCTACTGGGTTGATCTTGTACCATCAGCAATTTATCATCATTTGGAAATCTCTGATTGTGTCAAAGTTGCCTTCTTGCTGCTGCTGCATCTTCTTTCTTGCTTCATTATGCCTGAGGATACGACAGTCTTTGATGTCGTGGTTGGTTCTTTTGTAGTATTTGCAAAATAGCTTGGTCATGGACGATGATTGACTGTGCTGCTGCTGTTGTGCTTGCGATGCTGATGGCTATTCTGCCTTTGTCTTCTTGTCCTTGAAGCCTTTCTTCTTCTTGGACTGCTGCTTGTTTGAGTAGAGTGCCATGGATTTGGTACTCGTTGTTGTAGACAAGCTTTTCCTCCTAACTTCTTCCTGGAATAGACTTGTTGTCAATTTTTGGAGAGACAACGCAGAAGTATTGCTAAGAAGCAACACTAAATTATCGTAGGAGGATGGAAGACTGGCAAGAAAAGACATGGTAGAGTCTTCTTCTGAGATAGGCAAACCTATTGCAGCCAGTTGGTTGAGCAACTATTTGAACTCATTCAGATGGTCGCTTACGGAGGTGCCTTCACTCATTCTGAGTGTCAGTACCTTCTTCCTCAAGAAGAGATGAGTGGAAACATTTGAGGTCTCGTAGATGCTTGTAAGTGTATCCCACGCTTCTTTGGAGGTGGTGCGGTTGGATACATGAGCGATTTGAGTGTCTTTCCGATTCAGGGATACAATGGTAAGAGCCTAGCCATCCTTTGCTTCTCAAGCTGGGAGTTGTTCGGGTTCTGCCGATCTGGCTATGGAACCGTTTGTGAAAATTAGTAAAATAATATCTTCCTATCTTGAGTTTTGGGGCCATGACCATATTATTTCCATTTGTAAACTTTATTGTACATAAAGGTATGTGAATTGAGCACATAACCTTCTATAATAGGTCGAATTGGAGTTAGGTAGATTCAAATTTGATGTCATGCAAAAGTTAAGTTTACATGCAATGTCATTCAGTGTGCATGCATGCAACATGCAATGAGTGCATGCAACATGCAAAGTAGTTTTTATGATCTACACATGTCTAGGCAATTTTCAGAGGTGACATGCAGTACATGCAATATTCATGCCGGTTACACATGTGGATCCCTGTTAGTTGAGTTAACTGAGTTAAGTGGACTTTCCATGCAACTCCACTATAGGAATTTGAGTCTCTTTGATGTAGGGAAGTTGTGGCATGTTTTGTTATATTGTGAATAATGAGATTTCGGTGTTTTAGACTCATTCTCTTCTACCCGAGTTGTAAAGTGTTGATTTTCTCTCTCTACTTGAGAACAGCCTGTTTTTCTCATACTGAGCACTTAGAATTATTTTTGACATTCATTTCTCATAGTGCCACATCCAATCCTGGGGGCTTCCTCTGTTACCCCGTGCTCCCCAACCGATGAGAGTTTTCCAGGATCTCAAAGATATGGTTGCAAGGAGGGGGTGCTAGTACTTTTGATGCAATGATTCTACTAACAAGAATGTTGTAAGTACATATGGACCGTTCCAACGTGGCCCCAATTGTTGAGGCATCAGCTCGTGTCTAGCGTCATATAACAATACTTACTGCCCCTGCCTGAACTGATAATCGCGCATGTTCCTATCATGAATCTCCTTCATGCATCTTTTGTGTGTTTCTTGGTGATTTGGGACAGCTATTCGGTGCTCGTCCAGGTCTTGTAAAGTGTCCAGTCGGTGTTGTATTGATTCTTTCTCTCCTAGGTCGTGCTTCATGGCAAACCGCAAGGATGGGAGCTCTATTTCTATTGGCAGTACACATTCTTGGCCATACACTAGAAAAAAGGACGTGTGGTTGGTACTGGCCTTATAGGTGACATTATATGCCCACAATGTCGAATACAGTTTTTTGTCCCGATCCCTCTGTCGGTCTGATACGGTTTTCCTTAGAACACCCACTAGTTGTTTGTTTGTGCTTTCAGCCTGACCGTTGGCTTGCGGGTGGTAGGGTGTGCTTTTCCGGTGCTTGATCGTCAACTGATCGGTCAAAGCCTTGATAGTTTTGTTTAGGAAGTGGGTACCCCTGTCAGAGATGAGTTCTCTGGGTGTACCGAACCGGCCTATCACCTGTTCTAGTAAGAACCAAGCGGTTTCTTTTGCATTGTCTTTAGCCACAGCCCGTGCCTCGGCCCACTTTGTGAAATAGTCAGTGGCCACTATGATATAATGTCTCCAGCTAGCTGAAGCTGGGTGTATTGGGCCAACGAAGTCGATGCCCCATTTTTCGAAGGGGAGACATGCCTGTATTGGAACTAACGATCGCACCCTATTATCTGTCTTGTCAACTCATTGACGGGTGTCGCAGTTCCGGGCATGTAAATGAGCATCTTGGAATAGTGTCGTGTGAAAAACTCAGATCCAAAAGATGCTAAAGTTTCATAAAGATCTTGGCCATGGAAGTTATGCACATCTAGATTGAAAAAATGATAGAAATTGTGATGTTAAGCATACTAAACATCAACTAAACATCAAAATCTGATCATAAGCTTCCACAAACAGAAACTTGCTGTCCCTGTCCGTACTTCAGAGCCTACAACCTGCATTTCACACGTGTGAAGCCATAGCAACAAAGAAATCACAATTCTAGTGGCTAGAATGCAAGATATGAACAAAAAAGTGAGAGAGAAGAAGATGGACCTTCAAAGAGCATAACATTCATTCAATAGAATGAAAATGAGATGTGTACATACTCGTGGAGATGGCTATTTATAGCAGCCATAGTGCCTCTTGGCCACTTGTCTTATGATAGGCTAAAATTGGGGTCCAATAGGATTCACCCATATACCTAGAAATTTGGTCAAATAGGAATGCACCAAATTATGAGCCAATAGAAGAGCTCCACACTCGACCTCCTCTAATTAATGTGACCTCAAAAGTAGTGTACACATACTTTGGGCCTCTACATACATGTATGAACCTATCTCTAACTTTTATTTGGCCATAGGCCTACAAAATCTCAAGTTAGGAAAATACTACTAGTTGACAATTTTTCACACTCCCTCTTCAACTAGTTTTAGCATAGATTTAGAAAGTACACCAAGACTTGTTCTATGCTTGAAAAATAAGTCCTTTCCCAATGCTTTGGTAAAGATATCAGCCACACATTCCTTTGATGGGACATGTTCAAGCTTGATCTCTTTTGCCAACACTTGTTCTCTCACAAAATGGTAAGCCACCTCGATATGTTTGCTCCTTGCATGGAAAACCGGATTGCTTGCTAGACTTTGGGCTGAAAGGTTGTCACAAAAGATGATTGGACTCTCTGAAAAATCCAGCAAATGAAGCTCCATAATCATCCTCTTGATCCACACTATCTCCTTTGTGCATGATGTCAAAGCTTTGTACTCGGCCTCACTAGAAGAAAGTGATATAGTTGCTTGTTTCTTCGACATCCATGAGATAGCTCCATCACCTATGAAAATAGCATGTGCATTTATGGATTTTCTATCCATAAGGTCTCCTGCAAAATCTGAATCTGAAAAACCAAATAAGTTAGGTGATGAGCCTCTATAAACAATGCCAAAATCTTTTGTTCCCGAGATGTATCTCAAGATCCTCTTTCCTAGTTTCCAATGTTCTATGCTAGGATCTTGCATGAATTGGCTTAATCTACCAACACAATAAGATAAATCAGGTCTTGTGATGGTTAGATATATAAGAGAACCTATTAGCTTCCTATAGAGAGTAATGTCCTCGAAGGATCTTTCATTACCTCTTATAGTTAGCTTTACATGTGATTCCATAGGTGTATCAATAGGATTTGCATCTACCATATGAAATCTATTGAGAATAGAAATAGCATACTTCTCTTGTGAAATAAAAGTGATTTGAGAAGTTCTAATTACTTCTATTCCTAAGATATAGCTCAAAAGACCAAGATCATGCACTTCAAATTCCTTTTTTAGTGCTTTCTTGATATCTTCTATATCTTCCTTGTTCCCTCCACTTAAAATAATGTCATCCACATAAATTAGAAGGATTGTAACATCATTAGCACTAATTCTAAAGTAAAGTGAATGATCATACTCACTCATAGTGAAGTTTTGAGAAAGTAGAAAAGAGTTAAGCCTAGCATACCAACTCCTTGGTGCTTGCTTAAGACCATACAAACTTTTTTGTAGAAAACACACATGATTAGGCTTGCTATGAGAAACATAGCTCTCGGGTTGCTCCATGTAGACTTCCTCTTCAAGATCACCATTCAAGAAAGCATTAGAAATGTCTAATTGCCAAAGATCCCATCCATAAAGAGTTGCAAGGGAAATGATTACTCTTATGCTCACCATCTTTGCCACGGGTGCAAAGGTTTCCTCATAGTCAATGCCATGCTCTTGAGCATAACCTTTAGCCACCAACCTTGCCTTCAACTTGTTGATAGATCCATCTTGATTTGTCTTTACCTTGAAGATCCATTTGCATCCAATTGCACTTTTGCCCTTTGGAAGCTCCACCAATCTCCATGTGTTGTTCTTCATAAGTGCTTCAAACTCAAGATCCATTGCTTGGATCCATTCCTCTTCTTGCCTTGCTTCATCTACACATGAAGGTACATCAAAAGAAGTTAGGAAAGCATAGTTGGATCCATCCACCACTTGCTTACCTTTGCCATCATAAGTGAGCCTTGAGGGTTTCACTTTATGCCTTGGAGTTCTCCTTGGAATTTGACTTGAAGAGGCTTCTTCAACATCCACATCCAATGTGTCATCAACTCCATTGTCATCAAGCACATTAGTTGCAACAACACCATCATCACTTGAAACAACTTTTGGAATGTTACCTTCATCAAAAATGACATCCCTACTTGTGAACACTTTCTTGATTGAAGGAACATAAATCCTATATGCTTTGCTTACTTCACTATAACCAACAAAAATGCCCTTTCTTGAAGATGGATCCTCCTTAGTTCTATCATCAAGAGTAATGTTGAAGTAGCAAATGCATCCAAAAGTTCTTAGAAACTTGACATTAGGCTTCGTACCAAACAAAGCTTCAAAAGGGGTTTTTCCTTCCAATACAACACTTGGCCATCTATTGCATAGGAAATTTGCACACAACAAAGCATCACTCCAAAAAGGTTTAGGAAGATTAGCATTCAATCTCATTGCCTTTGCACTCTCACACAAGGTTCTATTCTTCCTCTCGGCCACTCCATTTTGTTGTGGTGTTCTTGGACATGTGTACTCCCTCTTGATCCCATGCTCATCGCAAAAGGCTTTGAATTTGTTAGAAATGTATTCACCACCATTGTCGCTCCTCAAGCATTTGATTTTGGTTGTAAATTGAGTCTCAATAGCAACTTTGAACTTGACAAACACATCAAACAGCTCATCCTTGCTCTTTAGTAGATAAACCCAACAAAATCTACTAAAATCATCAATGAAAGTTACATACATCTTAGCACCTCCATTGCTAATTGTAGTAACACCATGAATATCCGAATGCAAGAGAGAAAAAGGCATCTTAGATCTAGATATAGATCTAGTATATGGCAATCTATGTGATTTAGACAAAGCACATTCTTCACAAACATGATTCAAGCAAGTAAGAGACTTGGGAAGTCCCCTTACTACCTCCTTTTTGGCTATTACCTCCAAGGCCTTGTAGTTGAGATGTCCCATCCTTTTATGCCATACCTCTTGAATTGACATTTGTTCATTTGCCATGCATCCAACTTGGTTAGCAACAACACATGCATCAAGCTTGAACAATTTCCCTTGCCTTTTCCCTTTTGCAATGATACTACACCCCTTTTTGATCAAGCAAGCATCACCATCAAACTCAACTTTGAATCCTTTGTCAAGCATTTGGCTTACACTAAGTAAGTTCTTGGTAATGGATGGAATGAGCAAAACATCTTTCAATTCTATATTCCTATTTGTAGAAAGTGAAATAGGAATTGTGCCAATCCCCTTGATTGCACACTCACCATCATTTGCGGTATAGATTACCTTCCTATCACCATCAAATGCCATTAAAGATGAAAAATACTCTTTATGATATGTCATATGAGAAGTGGCTCCACTATCAATCCACCAAGGATCAATGTCTCCATGATTAGCCAACAAGCAAGATGACATAACAAAAGCATCATTTGAAAGAAGCTCATCCCCACCCTCATCAATAGTTAGATTGGTTTGCTTTTCCCCTTGATCCCTCTTTTTCTTAAAACAATCACTAGCAAAATGCCCTTTGACTCCACAATAGAAACATTTTAGCTTAGATCTATCCTTCTTTTTGCCAAAAGTAGAGTGCTCACCTTGGTCTTGCCCTTTAGACCAATTGCTTTTACCTTTGCCCTTGAACTTGCCTTTAGAGAACATTGCCTCCTCTTCTCCTCCTTGAGATGTAGAAGATGCTCCCACTCTTGCTTGCAACCTGAATTCTTCAGCCAACAAGACCTCTTGCAAGTCTCCAACACTTGGTAAACATTTTTGGATAGCATAACTTTGAACAAGATTAGCATGATCATCCAACAAGCCATTGAGAATCACTTGAACAAGCTCCTCATTATTTATGCCATCATTAATGCATGCTAACTCATCATTCAATGCTTTAACTCTCAAAACAAAAGCATGTCCATTCTCACTCTTCTTTTGCATACAAGAAAAGATTTGCCTTCTTAAAGTCAACACTCTAGAAGTAGACTTGGATTCATAAACCTTCTTCAAGGCTTCCCAAGCTTCACTAGATGATGTGCACTTACCAACCTCTTTGATAAGCTCATTTGTCACATTCATCTTGATCATGTGAAGGGCTTTCTTTGCCCTCTTGTCATACCTCAATTGTTCTTGAGGTGCCAAAGGTCTCTCCTCCACACCTACAACAATATCCATCAACTCATTCATCTCAAGCAAAGACTCCATCCTTACTTTCCAAGTAGAATAGTTGAGGGAGGTAAGCCTATCATTGCTTTCCAACATGTAGCCTCCATTTGTAGCCATGTTGCAATGATTGATCTCTGATCTTTGACCTGTTCCAATGCACTAAGCACTCTCTTGAATCAACAAATGAAACACAAGAAGAAATCACAAAGATTTGGAACCTAAAACCTTACTTTTTCTCTCTTTTCCTCACTTTTTCCTTAATTTTAGCCACTAGTTTTATGATTTCTTGATCAAACCAAGACCAAACCTCAATATACTTGCTTTTCCCTCACTCCTAAGATTGAAATACACTCTTGAATCATTCAGCAAACTGAAAATCAGAGGGTTACATCAATTTTGAAGTTTTTGACATGAAGAAGCAAGAAATTGAATCAAAAAACTATATGCTAGAATGGAAAACTAATAGGATCTTGTTGGATCTTGCATCTCCCTCTTTCCAAAACAATTTTTGTCTCCTTATTCTGATAAGTACAGAGGGAATTCGCCCTACTTCAATTGAAATGCATACAAATGATGTTTTGATCACAAAGATCCAATTTCTACACATAAATCAACAAGATTTTTAGCTAGAAACTTGATTGGAATGCTACAAAAGCAAACTCGCCCACAAATCTCTTCTAAATCTGGCAAAACCTGCACATTTGGCCGCCTAATGCTCTGATACCATGTGAAAAACTCAGATCCAAAAGATGCTAAAGTTTCATAAAGATCTTGGCCATGGAAGTTATGCACATCTAGATTGAAAAAATGATAGAAATTGTGATGTTAAGCATACTAAACATCAACTAAACATCAAAATCTGATCATAAGCTTCCACAAACAGAAACTTGCTGTCCCTGTCCGTACTTCAGAGCCTACAACCTGCATTTCACACGTGTGAAGCCATAGCAACAAAGAAATCACAATTCTAGTGGCTAGAATGCAAGATATGAACAAAAAAGTGAGAGAGAAGAAGATGGACCTTCAAAGAGCATAACATTCATTCAATAGAATGAAAATGAGATGTGTACATACTCGTGGAGATGGCTATTTATAGCAGCCATAGTGCCTCTTGGCCACTTGTCTTATGATAGGCTAAAATTGGGGTCCAATAGGATTCACCCATATACCTAGAAATTTGGTCAAATAGGAATGCACCAAATTATGAGCCAATAGAAGAGCTCCACACTCGACCTCCTCTAATTAATGTGACCTCAAAAGTAGTGTACACATACTTTGGGCCTCTACATACATGTATGAACCTATCTCTAACTTTTATTTGGCCATAGGCCTACAAAATCTCAAGTTAGGAAAATACTACTAGTTGACAATTTTTCACATGTCGGCCACCAGTAACCCGCCCTCGAAATTTTTTGCCCTGTGAGCTGGCCGGAAAAGTGGCCCCCACAGGCAGAATCGTGACACTCCTCTAATATAAATTTGGCTTCTTCAAGAGTGACGCATCTTTGATACAACCCTTCTAATTAGCCATGCCGCATCTGTTTATAAACTATTACGATTCCGGACTAAATTTGAATTTGTTCTAAAAAACGATTCACTGTAATGCACAATCGACCCATACTCTACGACAATCCATTCACTAGTTAGGTACTTGCAATTACTGGACTCAAGCAAACAACATTGCAATTGCAAGCAAGTAATTCTGAGTCCATACTACCGGTAAACCCACAAATACGTATAGACCTGATACTTCCGTGTCTACTTGTTAAAAAAAGATCACAATTGATTGTGTCATAGTAGAGACAGTGTAAGTGCGGAATCATTAAAATAATGAAGTTCTAAAATATGAAACACCTCACCCAGTACTAGCATGCTACAACTATGATTCTTGTTACTGTAGAACAATTCCAACCACAATAAAAAAATGATTTCTCGTTATCTTATACGGACCATTCACTCAATAGACGAAGGCAAGTATGGACTTCAAGCTTGCGTATCCCTACGGAAAGCAAGTAAGTACCAAAATAATGTCTCAAAAAAAAACCCGAGATGAAGCAAAATTATACCTCAGTGTGAGCGTAGGTGATCGGTAATCGGAGAAGTACTAGTCATGAATGCTTTGAACCACTTTCGTTTGTCTTCAGACTTCAAACCGATCGATTGAGCTTGTCGTTTATGCCAACACATGGATGAGAGCAGAGAACTGGAAAACACCTTTCCACAGACTGTCAAAAAAATTTCGCAGGTTGTCGCACATTTCACAGCTAGCACATAGACAGTGAGGCAGGTCGTCGCAGATCGCAGTAGACAGGGGAGCCCGAAAACAGGTCATAGGACTCTGTTCGTAGATGATTCCACGCCGTAGGTAGGTACAGTAGGTGGCTGCAGGAAAAACCAGCTTGAAAACAGGCCGTAGATAGGTAGTAGGTCATAGACAGAGGGCAGATCAGTAGCAGGGCAGGGCAGGTCGCAACAGATCGTGAGGCAGGTAGGTCACAGGGGCAAGTAGGTCGCACAGGCAGATGGCGATGGCAGGAGACATTCAACGAACTCTGAAAAATGTAGGCAGGCAGAGAAGGGCCGCAGGCAGGGTTTTTTGGCCGCAGGCAGGTGGTACAGGGCCATAGTAGATCGTAGGGCCAGCAGGGCAGCAGGGCAGCGCTGACAATCAGATAACGAGCGGGTACAAGCATTCGACAATGGCATTAATCCGTCAATAGACCATAATCTGTCAAACATATGATGAGCAACGATAGTCACCTCACAAACAAACCCTCTTAAACATTGAAACCCTCCAACTCTCAACACATTCTACCAACCAACAATGAATAAGAAACAAGCATCCACTATTCTTCTGATGTGTGAGAGACTACCACCACAACCTAAAACCAAAGTAAGATAGCAAGAAGTAACTACCCTACTTAACACCCAAAAACACCAATCAATGAAACACCCACTCACCCTCACCCTCTCCCTCTCCCTCAACGTAAATGTAACTACACTAACAATGCATCAACAACTATGAAACAAGCATTACTAACCAGACATCGATCCACAAGTACTACATAAAGTGAGAACAAGAATCAATATTGAACTCTCCAACTTAAGCATTCACCAAACATCCATTTCAAGCATCGAAGAAAAGAAAAGCACAATCCATCTCTCTCACCAAACAGAATTACCTCTCAACATCCCACTTACACACATGCTAACTCTCAACACACTAACTCTCAACACACATTTTACACAACCTCTCAAATACAAAGAGTTGGCTCCTTTTTATAGGAAAACCCAAGTGTCCCCCTTCAAAATGAAGCTTTTCCAATTTTCATGCCCTTCAAGCCCTCTTTGCCATTTGTCCTCAACCCATTTGATAGTACACCTAGTGGCCTCCATAAGAGAGTGGGGGAGTGGTGCATTCAAGGCTCTCTTCCAAAACTAGCCAAGATGCCATTTTTGTCAAAGGCTAGGGAAGCCATTTAAGTTTCTCCTTTTGTACACCCTAGAAGCCCAAAATGTCAATGGCTAGTGGGTGTACCTCCCAAATTTTTTAGCCTCCAAGGTGTTTTGGCATTTAATATCCAAATTTTGGGTGAGGCCCTTTTTCAACCCCTATTTTTAGTAGGCGGCCTTCATTTTTTCTTTGGGTACCTTCGTTTTTGGCCTTTCTTCGTTTTTTCAAGGGCCGTGCGCCTACTGCTCATTTGTCTGAATTTTTGGCCTGTTGGGTAACCACTTGGCCCGCACATTTCGTTAATTGCCCGTAAATTGCCCAAACTTTGCCGTTAGGGTTTCTGTGAGTCCTTGACACTGAATCCATATTTCCCGGTCCCTTTTTACCCGAAACTTTTCTTTCTCGGTTTTTTCTTCTGTGGTTGACTTTTTTGGCATTCATGACTAGGGCTCCCACGACAACACGGTTTCCCTGAAAAATACACTGAGTGATCATATATTAATAAAAATGGACTCAGTACATGGTGAGATTTTAGCACGGTCATACCGGCTATTTTTTTACAACTGGCCATTTTTTTTGAAAAGCCGTAAAATATTTACCGGCCATTTCTAAGGTCGCAAAATTTTCCCTAGCCTCATTTAGGACGGGTTGGGACCCAATTCTAGGTGGACCGGCACTTTTGGCTCGATCTTACAAAACTTGACCACAAAATATTTTTGACGATTTTTTCGAAAGTCTGTTTCTTACTTTCAAACTATGTCTAGCCACTTTAGGACGGGCTGAGACCCAATTCTCAGGCAAATTTATGCTGATTTTTCTCTAATAATCGGGTTTTACATGCCGGTCTTTTGAATTATTGCAAACTTAAACTTCAATGTTAGCTCGATTTTCCGTGCGGAAATATCGGCTAACGGTGAATTTCTAAAGCACAAACACTCATAAAGGCAAAATCTACCTATGTGATAAGAATTGTTGGCAAGTACTAGGAGAAAAATTTGAGATCCAAATCACATTGTTCACCCCTACTCAAGTGTGTGAGTGTGTTTTTTGGCTTGAATTAAAGTCATAAAGGTGAGTGAGGCATATGTGTTGTGGTTGATCCAAAATTTCCAAGAGATCCTTCCTTTGTAGAGGGCAAGAACTAGTAACTCAATTCTTGACTTTGGTGGAAAATTTGTCTTCTTCATTGTGATCAAATCTTGCTAAGTGGCATTAGCTCTTTGTAAGCACATATCTTAGTGAGAGAGAAGTATCACATTTCTGGAAATTTGAATTTCATTCCAACTCTAAAGAGATAGAGTCATTGGTACTTGGTGGAGTCCAATAGGGGTGAATGAATTCAATTTTTTGAGCAAAATTTTGACATTATATGTATGAAACTCAAATAAGTTATATTCAACTTTCTTTGTGAGAGTGTGAGGGTCAAGTTGTGATCCCATTAAGAGTCTAGAACATGGAGGAGTCCATATTTGAGTGTTCATGCATGGTTGGGATCTTTGTGAATCTCTAGATGTCTAAATTTTAAGCTTGGTGAAAAATTATTGACATAGATTGTTATCAAACCATTTTATGTCCATTCCAAATCTCAAGAGTGAGATTCTTTGGGTCAAGAGGGATTCCAAAAGGGGTGATTGGATCTGATCTTTGTGTGTTTGAATCAAGTATACATGTCAAGTTTTTGTGATCTAGTGTAGATCCTTTTTTCTGTGAAAATTAGTGGTTTAATTTGTTGTCAAATCAAATCAAATTCAATCCAAATCTCAAGAGTGAGATTATTTGGGTCAAGAGTGATTCCACAATAAGTGACTAAGTTTGTTTTTCAAGTATTTGAAACAAAACCCATACTTTGTTCAAGAATCTCAAAAGTTGAGAGAACTAATCAAGAGAAAAGGAAAATCTAGGTGTCAAATCTTTTCAAATCCATTCCAAATCTCGAGAGGAAGATTCATTGGTATTTGTTGAGTCCAATAGGGGTGTTTGGATCTGATTTTTGTGATTTGATAGAGTGCTTTTGTCTTAGTGATCAAAGCAAAGATTAGTTTTCAAATGATATGATTCAAACTATGACTATGTTGAAATAGATATGATTCAAAATTTGTGGTCTAGATCTTGTGTAGATCCTTCTAGATTGTTGAATGTGTTCAAATCTAGTTTCTTGAGAGTCACAAATTACATTGTGAAAAGTCATATCACTAGGTTTTACTTCCTCATCATGGCATCAATAGGTGGCAACCTATTGGAGGCAAGTAAGGATCCTAAATGCAATCTTTGTGGCAAGAGAGATCATTTTGTCTCAAGATGCTACAAAATGAAGACCAATCCATCCAAGGAGAACCAAAGCAAGGGGGCCGAGGTGAAGGATGGAGCTTCAATTTCAAAGTGCAAAGGAAAGAAGGACAAATCCAAGGAAAGGTGTTTCCTTTGTGGAAAGATGCATGAGGCTTGGAGTCTCACAAGGACTTACAAGATTTGTCTTCAAAAGTCCATCATCACACATTTCAAACCTTTAGAAGTTTTTCATTTGGAAGTGCATTGTTTGGTTCAAGATGCAAAGATAAATGTCACTTGGATTTATTTCATGTCCTTGGAAATCATTTTGCTTAGAACTTTAGAAAAGTTCAAATTTATTGTTATGATCCAAGAGAAACCAAGAAAGATTAAGGAGGAGCAATCACAAAATGAAAATAGTTTCATTTATGCTCTCATGAAATCCTATGAAGAACTATTTTGCTTTGAAGAGATTTTTGTATCTCAAAGGTGGATTAAGGCAATACTAGTTGAGTGTGATGCCTTAATAAATAGCAAAGCATGTTTTCCTTGTAAACTTACATTGAATATGAAGTCAAGGAAATGGAAATGTCTTCATAATGTATTTTTTGTTGGTTTCAATAAGATCATGAATGATGTGTTCATTCATAATGTTGAAGATTGTAAATTTTCAATTTTAAAGGCAAGTTGTAAACTTCTTATGAGAATAAGTGAAGCATCCAAAGTGGACACTTATATCCATAAACAAGTAGTTAGCCTTATTGAGATGGAAATACTTCTTTTCAATATTAGAAAAATCAAGCCAAGTTGTGGTGATTTTTGGACTTATGTTTCTAGCATAAGTAATGTTGATGATCATATGAAGTGCACATTATATGATCATGTTTGTTGTGATCATTTTGAGACATGGAGGTCATGGATTTCCATCAAGGAGGAGCACCAAGAAGTTGATCTTGAGGAGTCATCTCAAGGTTCAAGTGTGCCAAGGATTGAGGAGGAGAGTCCTTCTCAAGTTATGATTCCAAGAAGAATATCAAGAGACATGGTTGAGCTCATATGGCTCACATTTCAAGGGAAAGAGGAGCACATTTCAAGTAGTATACATCTCATGCTTGTTTCTCTTATGTTATTTGGTGAATCAATTTGCTTCAGTGAAACTTTTGCATCTCAAAGTTGGAGTAAAGCCATACTAGTTGAGTATGATGTCTCTATTGAGAACATAGTTGATGTTCTTAATGATTTGAAATTGATTTTAGATCAATTAGAAAGCAAATGGTTATTTCTTCAAATGTATGCTCTTGAGTCTTGCAAGAGCAAGAGTGATTTGTCCACTCATAGTGTGAAAAATTGTCTTTTTTCATGTATTGAGGCAAATTGTAAACTCTTTATGAGAGAAAGTGAATCATCCTCTAAGGAAACTTATCTCCATAATGAAGTATCTAGCCTCATTAGATCTGAGATTAGCATGGAAACCAAGCATGAAGATATGATACAAACTCTTTATTATTATAGCATGCATAGTCTTGCCAATGTTGATGAGCCTAATCCTCGAGATCTTGGTAACATGATGTTGGATCTTTGTGATCCTCATGAGTCAAGAAGGACTCTTTATTTTCTCATGGAGTTGCAGCTATTTTCAAGGAGGAGGAGCTTTTGGATCAACCATATGCTTCAAGGATGGAACAAATCAATGAAAGAGGTGCTAGGATGGTGCAAAGCTCTCAAGTTCATCAAAAAAGTCAACATCAAAGAGGCATTATCATGGATACGGTGATTTCGGATTGACATCAAGATCATTGGCTGATCTTCACACCTTTGAACCAACAAGGATCCATATTTGAAGACCAATTCAGCCCACTGAGTCAATCTCAATATCATCATATTTTTATCAAGTTAGTTTTGAGGAGGAGTGTTACAATTGGCAAAAGCTAACTTGATCAAATCTTGTAAATACCATTATGAGTAGTACATATCATCATTAGACATGTGTGGAGCCTGTTCCCAAGTGTGAAATAAATTAATTTATCATTTAGATGAGTCATATAGGTTGTACCTACCATTTTATTTGAGATCTAGTGGCTAAAATGGCCAAAATCTAGTTTTCTAGCTATATGCCACTTGGCATCATTTTATTGGTAGGAAAAGCTATTTCACATGGATAGGAGTGATCTCACACGTGCCAAGGACTGATCACATGTGTGAAAACATCAGTAGTAGGTGAGATTCAACTTGTAGTAGATATTTGTGTAGGTCCCTATAAATTAGGAAAATTGCCTAAAATCAAGGGAGGTGGCTATAAGTTAGGAAACTTGGTCCATGTGCCATATTGATGATTATTGGTGGATCCTTTAATGAGTAGGCACTCTCACACGTGCCAAATCAGCTGAGTAAGCATCAGCTCTTGTGTATATATGGTGGCTCATTTGGCCATAATTGACAAGAAAGCTAAATCTTGGTTTTGGTGCATTTCTTGAGTAATCTCTCCATTTGTCTTGTGATTTTATGCTTCTAATGGTTTCTAAGCTTAGTGTACTTCATTATTTGCTGGTAGTCCGTACTCTGATAGGTATTCACACTTGTGAAACCAGCAAGTACAAGTTTTGATCATATTTGATTGTTCTTGTTAGATTTGTTGATGTAGATTTGACCTAGTGCTATCTAATCTTGTGTAGATTGGTAGATCAATCTAATCTAACACCCAATCACACTTGTGGATCTGATTTGGATCCATTATTGGTCCTTTTTGCTATACTTTGACAAAACCCAAGGGCGTGGATATAGTCTGCCCCACCCACCACGTGGGGTCTTTGAAACAGAGTGAATCTATGCCCCCGACTGATCCTCTCTTGCATGAGATTCACAAAATCAGTGTGCCCTTGAGATACTTCCAATCTGACTCCAGCTTTTTGTATTCCCTCTGCAATAGAAATCCAAATTATTACAAAATAGCACCAAACAATAAACAATAGTACCAAACAATAGCCAACATTGTATATACTATACAATAGCTTCAAAACTATCAAGCATTTTCAATAAACTACCAAACAAAGTATAAAAGTGCCAAATAGTACTAAAAAACGAATCCAGAAGTACCAGAAGTACCAAACAAGATCTAAAAAGTACCAAACATTGCATAGAAAATGCCAAACAGTATTAAAAAGCGAATCCAGAAGTACCAAAAGTACCAAAAACACCATAAAAGTACCAAAAAAACACCATAAAAGTATAATCCAGAAGTACCAAAAGTACAAAAAACACCATAATAGTACCAAAAAAATAACATGAAAATTATTAAAAGCTCCAAAGGTTTCATTATAATCACCAAAGCATGTTCATAAGCTTCCAAAGAACAAAAAGTACCAAACAGAAAAAGGAAGACTACCAAAAAATTTACCTCCTCCTCTGCAACCTCCCTTCCGAGGGACTAGGCATCCGTTTGCATTTCAGCTTTTTTTAGCATACGCCTGGTCAAAATGAGCTGATCATCCACTTCTTTTATCTTCTCTTCATTGGAAGGAGTCCGTGTCCGCAGCTCAACCAGGCGCTTCTCCAGCTCATGAATCTCGACCTTGATTACTTGGACTAATGTGTTTTCACTCTGCCTGACCAACAATTTTTTCTTCTTCTTCTGAATGTTGTCCTTCAATTCTGATAACCTTGCAAGCACCCACCCTGATCTTTTTGCGACTCTCTGATTCATCGCCTCCACCTTAGACATATATCCTGGAGGGGATAGAGCAGCGTGGGACACATTGTCCTCACCTCCAAACTTGTTGGAGTGCTCTCTCTTGCCTCCAGCTCCTAGTTGCCCACTCTGAGAGGGCCTGTTAGCCCTGCTCCAATTTTCCAATTTTTTCTATAGGCCATCCTTCTTGCTACTGCACATTGCAATCACATTCTCACCAAATCTCACCCATGCTATATTGTGATAGGCAGGGTCCAATTTGATGGCCTTGCAGCGCTCAAAGGCATAGCATTTGGTGAATCTGGTTGTGATTTCGTCACAGGATGGAGGAGCCTAGTACACCTTGTGGAATAGCAGACGACAATCATCCACAAATTGTGGATGCAGTTGGTTAAGGTATATCTTAACATTTTTTTTGTATCCCAACCTGAAGACCATTAGCCACTGACTGTTTGGAAGATCAGTGTTAAGCAGACCTTTCGCCAGTTTGCCCTCTAGGCTCAAGCCATACTCTTCATGAAGCTCCTCGACTGAGTAGTAGAACTTTTCCAGTATCGGGTACTCATCCATTTTGTTTTTTCCTGCAAAACAGATAGTGCTAATTTTAACACAAACTGCTCATTGTAAATCCTTATATAAAAAGTACCAAAAATAACCAAATAAAGTACCAAAAGAAGCTATACTTCCAAAATAGGCACCATAAGCAGTTTTTTAAAATTTCAAGTTATATACAAAAACCTGCTAAAGTACTAAATTAAGTACCAAAATTAGCTAAAGTACCATAAGTACTAAATAGTCCTACCATAATATCAAAAGTACCAAAAACAGCCAAAGACCAAAAGCAACAAAAAGTACCAAAAGTACTAAATTAAGAACTAAAAGCAACTAATTACTACCATAATACCAAAACTACTAAAAGTATCAAAATCAGAAAAAGTACCAAGTTAAGTACTACTTAAGTACCAGAAGCAACTAAAGTACCAAATTAAGTACCAAAAGCAAATAAAGTACCAACGTAAGTACCAAAATAAGATAAAGTACCAAAGTACAAAATCAAGTTCCAAACCAAGTACCAAAAGCAACAAAGTACTACTTAAGTACCAAAAGTAGCTAAAGTACCACCCTAAACCCTAAAAGCAAATAAAGTACCAAGGTAGGTAAGTACCAAATTCAGATAAAATACCAAAGTACAAAATTAAGTACCAAAAGCAGCTAATTACTACCAAAACTACCAAAAGTAGCTAAAGTACTATTTGATTACCAAAATCAGCTAAAGTGCCAAATTAAGTACCTAAAGAAGCAAAGTACTAGTTAAGTACCAAATCCAGCTAAAGTACCAATTAAAGAACCAAAAGCAGCTAATTTCTACCACAATATAAAAAGTATCAAACTAAATAACCAAAGCAGCTAAAGTACCAAGTTAAGTATCAACAGCAGCTAAAGTACAAAATTAAGTACCAAAATCAGCTAAAATAGCCGATTAAGACCTAAAACCAGATATAGTTGCAAATTAAGAACCAAAAGCAGCTAATACTACCATAATACTAAAAGTGCTAAAATTAATGAAATTCATTACAGACAGAATTCTACAATATAATTTACCCTTTTTCTTGTGGCTTGAACGATTGCCGGCCGCAACAGCCATTCTCTCAAACGATTTGTCAAGCTGTGAATGTGTGGTCTTAGATTGATCCATGACACCCATCCTAGCTGATGATCCATCGTGGTAGCTGGTCTGTGACCATTTGTGTGTGCTGGGAGGTGCGCTTGATGTCTCAGGATTTTCAGCAGTGGCCTTAGAGGCAGCTTTGCACTTCCTTGCAGGTGTCCTCATCTTTTACAACAGATGATCGAGAAAGCAATGACAACAGAAAGCAACGATAGCAGAAAGCAATGATAAAAATGTCGTGAGAGCAGAAAAGAAAGATAGCAATGAACCAAAAAAAAGCAAGAAAGCAAGAAAGCAAATTGGAATGAATTGATAGTAGAAAACAATCATAGCAGAAAGCAAGATATCAAAAAGCAAGATAGCAGATGAACTGATAGCAGAAAGCAAGATAGCAATGTGAACTGATCATAGCAAAAAGCAACGATATGTTCACTGATAGCAGAAAGCAAGATATCAAAAACCAAGATAGCAGATGAACTGATAGCAGAAAGCAAGATAGCAACGTGAACTGATCATAACAGAGAGCAACAATATGTTCACTGATAGCAAAAAGCAAGGATAACACTAAAACTCTAAATTAATCATTTGGAGGGCAAAGCATTTATTATCCAAATTCGAATTAGATAAAATAGGCCTATGATTAGTAGGCCCATGTGATTAGTATGCAGATGATTGTCAAGGACGCCTTCATTGCATTAACTCGTGGGACCTATCACTTGTTCCAAAAAGTGAGAAATGTACTACCATAAGTATTGTATTGGAAATATAAATTATGAGTAATAAAATTCACAAATATTGACATATACTACCAAAAGGTACTGTGGAAAATTGGTTCTTTTTTTGTACCACTAAAACATGCCCTTAGCCAACAACCAATTGATAAAATGTTGATCTTATAGTTTATAGTTGGCCTTCCAAGGCGCATTCGGAAAGAGCTTAAACCCAGTGAAGAGTATTTTACTCTTAAGTCTGCTATGTCCGATGCCATTCGTGAAGAAGATAAAGGGTCTGATGATGAGGACCAGAAAGAGAAAAGAGCTCACCGTGCTTACCCTGATAATCGCCCAAGTGAGCCCCAAGATTTCGACCAAGTCTGGGAGTCTCAGTTTGAGGTGATGAATGAACAACAGATGGAGAAACTCAGCAAAGAGTTTCAGCAAGGTTTAAAGTCTATTCAGAGTTAGTTGCCAGGGCAATTGCCATCTGGTAACGCTATCCATAGGCGAGAAGATACTTGGTACCCACAATGTCATGGCGCACATACCAGTAATGAGTGTCCATTACACCGACCTTATGAAACATAGCAATGTATACTCTACGATACGACTACTCATACCACATCCAGCTATAGGTACAATCCACGCAACATGCAATATTCTAGACCACAACAATATGCACCATGAGGACAACCCCACTCCCTGGTCCAAGAGGATCTGCTCCACCTAGTAGGCCAAATTAGTAGAACTAACCCCAAGTTCAGGTGAATGTAGTGCAAAATACCACCTATGACACCCCAGTCTATGAATCTACTTATGATGACGGTAATTCTAACACATACATAGATGAGGCATATTCTCTTATTCCAATGACCAATACTATTTGGAGGAACAACCTACACAAGTCAACCAAAATGATTATGACATTTTCCCTTTAGCACTTCAGAAGAGATATTTTGTCTGTGAATGTAGAGTTCGATATGATTTTGTAGTTGCATATACTGATTGTATCATATGGCATTGCTATAAAGATTGCCCTAACCAAACCAAGAAGACAATTCTAGCACGTAGGGTATCTAAAGAACCGTTGTTTGCTGTCACAAGAGCACAACATCAGGCCTTAGATCAGTCTAAGGACCTAGCACAACCACCCCCTCCTACTAATACTTCCATGATGCCACAATCTTACCATGACCCTGTAGAAGCCCAAAGGCAATACCAGAAATTCAAAGATGAGTTTGATAGAGCTGAAGCTAGGATTTCCACTCTGCCATCTGCCCAGTTACCTACGTAGGGGCAACCACCACGAGGAATAGAGGTTTTTTCTGATCTCTTACAAGCTCAAATCACTATAGCAGATGAGTTGAGACAATCGAAAAACGCTGAAGTGATTATATTGTTGATACGAGCTTACTTCATATAGGTGTTGCTAAAGGTAACAATTGTTGGATTTATATCCTCTACTCTCCTAAATCCTATGTTAATCTGCCTCCATTCATGTTGCTGCATTTTTACTTGTGTTGTTCCCCAGTCTGCATATTTGAGCTGTTTGTCACTACAGTCTGCATTTTTGCTCAGGAATTTTCACAGGCGAAAAACTCGACACTGTCGTAGAAAAACTCGACACTTTCGCCTTTCCACCTTTGGGACATCCTGAGCAACTAAGTGTTTTGCGACACTTGTGCTGCATTTTTACTCAGGAATTTCCACAGGCGAAAAACCCGACACTGTTGCCTTTTCACCTTCGGGCCATCCTGAGCAACTAAGTGTTTTGCGACACTTCCAAAAAAGCGACAGTTGCATAGTCTGCATAAATACAAGTAAACCTGAACAGGCAAAAAAAAAAGCCGACAATGCGACAGTCTGTATTTTTACTCGCAATTTATGACAAGCGAAAAATGCGACAGTGTCGCAATTTTTGCATTTTCACTAACGTCAATTTTTGTGAAGCACGACGTCGCAGCCTCCTCACGCTCGTTCCATGCACTGTGCAA
Source organism: Diphasiastrum complanatum (assembly GCA_029204225.1). Lineage (NCBI taxonomy): Eukaryota > Viridiplantae > Streptophyta > Lycopodiopsida > Lycopodiales > Lycopodiaceae > Diphasiastrum > Diphasiastrum complanatum. Next base: position 49,843,521 of record CM055098.1, on the reverse strand, counting down.
TGATAACGACGGCAACCACCCACGATCTCCTACAGATGGCACAACCACTTTTGTACCTATTTCATCTGCACACTTATAAAATTGCGTATATAGTGAATACATTTTTTTTAGTATTCAGAGATATAGAATGAAGCATGATTGGTAACATGTGAGATAGACATTGTAGATGCTTTCACGCATTGATTCTCTCTTTAAGACAGATTGTCAATAACAGCCTCATAATCTTTATAGATTGTGATTAGCCTTGTGAAGCATGCGGTTACGTCCGCTATTGTTTTGTGCTCACCTGCATTATTGACCTGTATATTTCATTATACTTAATTTGATTACAGCTCTGTTTGGTTCTGCGTTCAGATCTGTGTCAACACTGCAATGTTTTTCTATGATTCTGTCTGATTATCTGATTGATTTGTCTGGTTGTCTACTCCTCGCTTCCGCTACCACCGTGCATTAAAAGCTCTAAAAGTATTATGTTCTTGTTTTCGCAGACTAAGTCACTAGTTGTGCGCGCACCGAGAAGAATTGAGTGGACTGATCCTCCCTCTAACTTCTTCCAACATGGTATCAAAGCCAAAGATATCAGAACCTATCTGATTCTTTAAGCGGTTTCATCTTAGAGCTATTTCTATAACCTGATAAGCTTCCACAGAAACAAGAGTCTACTAGCTGATAGAGTGATTGTCTTCTTGTTCTGTGATTTAGCACCAGATTTTCATACTTAAGTCACTGATTTTGGTGAATTTTGGGGGATGGATTTCTCTAAATCCATAAGGGGATCATTCTGGATTTTTTCCAGCATGATTTGTATTTCTTTTTACCTTCCCAGCAAGCTATCAGACTTGTAAATTGATGGGTAGAGTCTTATGTTTCAATTCCATCAAGTTTGTAGCAATTTTGACTTCTAGAAACCAAGAAATCATGGTTCTCAGCCCATACTGCTTCATAGGATCTGTATGAAGGCTTCATGGAACTCTTTTTGACCATTTAAGACTATTTGGATCATCAATTTTAGGCTTGGTTGAGTGTTTGCATGTTTTTGGACAGATTGGTCTAGAAAAAGTGCGCCCTCCTACAACTTAATTAGTTGTTCTGAACTCGCACGTGTGAATCCTAGGTGGCAAGTTGACATGGCAAGTGTCTTGTTCACTGGCTCTCCCTATGTATTGAGCTTTACAGCACCCAATTTGGTGTCTTGTAGCCAAAGATATGAGCATATGAAGTTTTGCAATTTTGTGTGCAAAATTGGCAAAATTTCCAATTGTTCTGATTGCATGCATGACAATTTCCTATTTTGATGTACTGTGCTTGCATGGAATATCTGCATGTAGTTTCTCTGAGTGATTTTGACATGCATGGGTTGGTTAGATCTGTTTTGAGTGGTCATACGCATGTACTCTGACAGGTAGATACAAAACTGGATTTTATAGTTGACAATTTCCGTAGCATTGAATTTTTACGTAAAATTCCGTAAAGTAAAAAAACAGTTTAATGTTGCATGCCTTGCATGCCCGATGGACATTAATGAAGTAAAATTAAGAATCGAACAATGAATCGAATTTTTGATTTCGATTGCTTAATAACTGATTATTTCATCCATATTTGGGGAAGTTTGAGGTAGTATTCTTAGACGATATTCTCGTTTACAATAAATCCTTGATGGAACACGTAGAACACTTAAAAATCGTCTTGATGAAGCTCCGTCAAGAGTTACTCTATGCTAAAGAGTCCAAGTGTGAATTCTTTAAGCAAGAGTTGCTTTATCTCGGTCATAAGATCACAGTAAATGGGATCAAGATTGACGAAGATAAAATCAAGATTGTGATTGAGTGGCAAATTTTGGAAACTGTGAGGCAGGTAAAGTCTTTCTTAGATTTTACACTTTTCTTCAAGAGATTTATTGAGGATTATGCTAAGTTAGTAGCACCGCTTAATAATCTGACAAAAGGAATTGTTAATAAAAAGAAAAAGAGGAATCAACCTAGTCTACCTGTTGTTTGGAATGAGGACTTGAATCAGAGTTTTGAGAAACTTAAAACAATGATTATTTCAGCTCCCGTGTTACAAATTGCAAATCCAGATTTACCTTACGTTGTGACAACAGACACAAGTGATGTTGCAGTTGGAGCAATTCTATTACCAATGGATAGGCCACTAGCATTTGAAAGCAAAAAATTCACTTGTCCTCAATTGCGTTATACGACGCAGGAAAATGAATTGTTTGCTGTAATTTATGCACCTAAAACCTGGAGACACTACTTGTATGGTAGTAAGTTTGTAGTGTATACGGATCACCAGCCTCTTAAGTATTTTTGTAATCAACATGATCTTCAGGGGAGAAAAGCTCGATAGGCTGAATTGATGCAAAAATTCGATCATGAACTCCGTTACATAAGAGGCAACTCTAATCAAGTTGCAGATGCTCTTAGTCGGATCGGTAAACTGAACGAGTTGTCATTCACCCAGATTTCTACGAATCTATATCTTTTGTTGAGAGGAAAATATAAATCAGATTCCCATTTTGGTGACATTTGGAACATTGTTCAAACCGAAAGAAATGTGGACAATGTTGAGTTAGAAACATAGGGGACTCAACTAACTAAGAAAGCTAAAAAGATTTTGGAATAGTTCACCATTCGAGATGGATTACTATTTTGGAATGGAAAACTTTGCGTACCTGGTGATGACGAGCTCAAACAAAAGATTTTGTTTGAATGTCATGACATACCCTGTGCATGAGATCCCGGTATACACAAGACTCTGGACTTGGTTAGGAGGGAATTTTATTGGCCACAACTCAAGCCATATGTCGAGTCATATGTTGTTAAATGCAAGCCCTGTCAACTAGCAAAGGCTGAATGCCATAAGGCTGGTGGTTTGTTGCATCCGTTAGATATCCCAGATAAGAAATGGCAAAGCAAATTTATGGATTTTGTAGTTGGACTTCCAAAGACCCAACGACAAAATGATTCTATTTGGTTGTAGTGGATCGGTTAACTAAGTTAGCTGCATTCATACCAATCAAGTCAACTATAAAGGCTTCTGATTTAGCTCAGATCTTTGTTGAAAGATTATTTTGGTTGTATGGTCTGCCAAGTGACATTGTTAGTGATAGAGATCCTAAGTTCACAGGTCACTTTGGTCAGCAGTATTCCATAAACTGGAAACTTCTTTGAGTTTGAGTTCTTCTGATCATCCTGAATAAGATGGCCAGACAAAAAGATATCAAACTATTTTGAGGACGTATGTTTCTCACAAGCAATCTTATGGGGAAAATTATCTCCCACTGGTTGAGTTTGCATATAATAGTAGAAAACATTCTGCTACAAGTTATAGTCCTTTTATGCTTATGTACGGTTTTCAACCTAAATCTCCAGTAAATGTTGAGACGAAGTCTGTTAAGATCCAAAAGGTTGTTGAATTTTTACATAATATGCAAGAAATGTTGCAAGTGGCTAAGGATAGTATCCGTAGTGCTCAGGATAGAGCTAAACACTATACCGATCTTAAGAGATCTCCAATAGATTTTAAAGTTGATGATTGGGTATATCTTAGGATTCCAAAAGATTCTAAGACGTGACATACAGGGAAGCATTATAAGTTGTCTACCCGTTATTGTGGACCTTTCAAGATTGTACGTAGAATTGGTTCTTTGGCGTATGGACTCGATCTTCAAGGAAAATCGACTGCACACCCAGTGTTTCATGTAAGTTGTTTGAAACTAAGTTTACATGATGGTGATACAGTTGGATCGGATGAGGATTTATCCCATTTGGAAGATTTGTCGCTTAGTGTACTTTTGAAACCTGAGAAAGTGCTCAGAACTAGAGATAAACAATTGAGAAATCGTTCCATCTCTAAGTGCTTAATTCGGTGGAAGGGGCGTACTGAGGATGATGATTCGTGGGAGAGAGAAGAATTTCCCGAATTTTAGTTTCTAAGGATAGAAACAGTTTAAGGAGGGAAGAATGTTATGTCCATGACCAGTACATAGGATACAATATACTCCTAGTCTTGCATACACGGTACTCCAGTGAAACAAGCTGTTAGTTATGCCACGTCATACTGGACGTGATCCGAAAGTAACTAATATCCTTGTGAGGCCCAGAACACATTAAGTGGAGTTTAGACAAGGTAATGAGACAGTGTATGCATGTGTAGAGTTATCAATAGCAATTCTATGAATAGTTGGTCCATGCATAGGACTCTATTCTAGGCGAATCCATGTATAGGAAACATAGGGCTATGCATGGCTATGTGCCCAGGATACATTAGGCTCTATATAAGAGGACCAAACTCGCCCTACTCCTCATCATGGTTCTTGATTCATTGCCAGACTCTCACTCTACATTCATGCTTCTTGTTTCTTGGCTTGGGGGTGAGGCTTCTGAAGATTGATTGGATGCTTCAACTTGGTTGGGTGGTTTCTCCACAATGTGTTACCCTTTTGTGTTTAGGATTTGTAAACAGGATCTAAGGAGCTTCTCTTATACGTAGGCACATGCTGAAATGTTAAATCAACATTCAATGCCTTAGTAGAGACTGTTGTAGGGCTGAGAAAAGAGAGAAGAAGAGCAAAATGACAAAATGAAGTAGAGAGGTGGGCCTATAAAATGAGCATACATTTTGTTGAAGAAAAAAATGGTAGTTCTATTATGAGGTTTAGGTTATGCTAAGGTTTACACTCCCTTGCATTGACTGTAAACTGCATGCTCGTATGCTGGAATTTTACTGCACCAGAATGTGTTCTCTACTGGGTTTAGTGACTGCATCTGTCCAATCTACTGTCAATAGTTATGGTGATGAGATTTCTTGTTAGAATCAAGGGTGGCACCTTTGGATACTGCCTTGAATATGGTATCAGATTGTTGTGAGGGAGTTCTCCCTGTATTCTCAAAAGTATGCTCAGGACTGGGTTGTAGAATTATGCTGGTTTTCTTTCAAATGAATCTCTACAGGAGCTAATGTTGGTCATTTTCCCTTCCAACCATTGTGCTGAGTTTTTTCTTGCCTAGAATGTAAAAATTACAGCAAATAAGGATCCTAAAACACTTGAAATGATGAGGGAAACAATAGATTATGATTTCATAAGATTAGCACAAGTTGAACCATCAAAATCCATCAAAAATCTATGCTTCAACCTCACTAAATGGTCCAAATCCTTGAAGAAGGCTTCACACGTGTGAAAGTACGGCCTCCCACAGTCTGAGTACTGTACACCAGACCTACATTCAATCCTATAATCATTAGTAATCACAAGTACTCAAACAATTATGAACATAGAGAGCAATTGCACCATTATGAGAAAAAAAACATAAAATTGCTTGATTGATTTTGGTGAGATATCATCACCTATATATACATGATCCATCACGGTTTTGGGTAGGTATGAGTAGCCCTAAACCTATCCCTAATGCTAATTTTGGTGGATCTTTCATCCCTACCAAGTTAGGGTTGGAATCTTGGAGATCCCTCAACAATGCAAAAATTACCAAAAATAGCGCCTATTTTTTCTCCCTTGTATCTAAGCATAATTTGGACTCATTCCAAAGGTTCTAACACTTAGGTCTACTTGAGAACATCCTTATGAATGGAATCCTATGCTATTTGGCACGTGTGACAAGCCACATCATGACCATCTAACTATTTACAAGTCATATGACCAAAACTAGTCAAGCTAGAATTGTGAATTTTTAACACTCCTCCTCACTATCTAGCTTGGTTCAATCATTGCTTTACTAATCACTCCAAGTGATGGTCTGAACTTCATAAAAGGTGTCTTTTGAAGTGGTTTAGTAAGTAGATCAGCTACACATTCATTGCTTGGAACATGCTCCAAAGCAATCTCCTTGGCTTGCACCATTTCTCTCACAAAGTGATGGCATATCTCAATGTGCTTAGATCTTGCATGGAAGATTGGGTTAGATGCAAGGTGTTGGGCTGATATATTGTCATTGTAGATGATTGGTGCCTCCTCTGAATCCATGATCTTTAGTTCCACCAATAATCTCTTGATCCAAAGTACCTCCCTTGTAGTGGTTGTCAAAGCTTTGTACTCGGCCTCGGTTGAAGATAGAGATATAGTTTCTTGCTTTTTTGAAAGCCATGAAACCACACCTTCTCCTATGAAAGTTGAATAGGCACTTGTTGATTTCCTATCCCTCTTGTCCCCTGCAAAATCTGAATCACTAAATGCATGAAGGTTAATCACATCTCCTCTATATAGAATCCCAAAATCCAATGTACCTGAGATGTATCTTAGAATCCTCTTAGCCTTTTTCCAATGGATATTCAATGGCTTTTGCATGGATTGGCTCAACCTACATACACTAAAGCTAAGATCTGGTCTAGTTATAGTGATCCACATTAAGGAACCTATAAGTTGCCTAAACAAAGTGATGTCCATGAAGGATCTTTCATCATCTTCATTTGGCACTTTTACATCTTGCTCCATTGGTGTGTCAACACTTTTGCATACTTCCATCTTAAACTTCTTCAAAAGACTTTGAGCATAGTTTACTTGACTTATAAAGATAAAATCAGACCCTCTAAGTACTTCTATGCCTAAGATGAAGTGAAGACACCCTAGATCTACCATCTTGAACTCTAAGGATAGATCTATCTTGATTTTTTCAATACCATCAACACTATTTCCACTAATGATGATGTCATCTACATAAATGAGTAAAAGTACAATACCAACATCATCAAACCTAATGTAAAGAGTGGGATCATATTCACTTTGAACAAAAGAAAGTGAAATAAGATAGCAATGTAGTCTTGAATTCCAAGATCTTGAGGCTTGCTTCAAGCCATAGATGCTTCTTTGGAGATGGCATACTTTGTTCTCCATTCCATGCTTGATGAACCCTTGTGGCTGCTCCATATAGATATCCTCTTCCAAAAAACCATTCAAGAAAGCATTAGAGACATCCATTTGACATAGAATCCATCCAAAATGTGATGCAAGTGCAATGATTAGTCTTATTGTGACCATCTTGGCCACGGGTGCAAAAGTTTCCTCATAGTCTATCCCTCTCTCTTGAGCATAACCTTTTGCAACTAATCTTGCTTTATGTTTGTTAACACTCCCATTTGCATTCAACTTAAGCTTGAAGACCCACTTGCATCCTATTACATTCCTTTGAGGTCTCTCAACAAGCAACCAAGTTTCATTCTCAATCAAGGCATCATACTCATCCAACATAGCTTTATACCATTCTTTGGAGTTCAATGCGTCTTCAACATTAGACGGTTCTTCAAAACTAGATAAAGCATAAGACGTGGATGAGATACCCTCAACTTGCTGTCCTTTGCCTTGATATGTGAGCCTTGATGGCTCCACTTTTGCCCTTGAAGATCTCCTTGGTGTGATAGGTGGGTTTGGTGCTTGCTCCTCCATGAGCTCCTCCTCAAAACCAAGATCTTGCTCCTCGGCCATCTTCTTCTTGATTGTTGGAGCACTTGAGCCTTCTTCAAGCATATGCATATGATGTTCATCAAAGATGACATCCCTTGAAACAACAAATTTGTTCAAGGATGGGAGATAGACTTTGTAGCCCTTGCTTGAGCTTGCATATCCAAGCATGATCCCTCTTGTGGAAGATGGATCCTCCTTGGTTCTTGTTTCCAATGGCACATGCACATAACATATACACCCAAAAACTTTCAAGTGATTAAGATTGGGTTTCTTTCCATACAACATCTCATAAGGAGTTTTGCCTTCAATTGCTTTGCAAGACACCCTATTCATCAAGTAGTTTGCACATACAAGAGACTCACCCCAAAAGGATTTGGGCAAACAAGCATCTAATCTTAAAGCCTTAGAACATTCACATAATGTTCTATTCCTTCTTTCAGCAACTCCATTTTGTTGAGGAGTGTAAGGACAAGAAGTCTCTTTCTTGATCCCTTCCTCCTCACAAAAGGCCTTGAACTCATTGGAGATGAATTCTCCACCATTGTCACTTCTAAGAATCTTGATGCTATGATTATGATGCTTTTCCACAAACAACTTGAACTTTACAAAAGTATCAAATACTTGAGACTTGAAGGAAAGTAAGAACACCCAACAATATCTTGAGTAGTCATCAATGAAGGTTAAAAACATGGATGAACCTCCATTAGATTTGGTGCTAGCAACGTGCACATCCGAGTGTATGATTTCAAGAGGATGAGATGACTTTGTGATGGAGTTAGGAAACACCTTCTTATGTGCCTTGGATAAGGCACAAGCTTCACAAACCTTGTCTTCCTTCCCAATAGACCTTGGTAGGCCTAAAGCATACTCCTCCTTGATCATAGCCTCCATGGAACCCGAGTTGACATGTCCAAGTCTTTTGTGCCATAAAGTAAAGGTAGATATCTTGCTCTTCTCGGCCAACATGACAACATTAGTATCCACAAATGCATCCAGCTTATAAAGTTTGCCAAGTCTAGTGCCCTTAGCCACTATCTTACCCTTCTTCTTGATGAAACATTCATTTGAAGCAAAGTCAACATTGAAACCATTGTCTACCATTTGGCCAACACTTAGTAGATTCTTTGTTATTGTAGGAATGTACAAAACACCTTCTATGTTGATCTTTTTGGAAGATCCTAAGCAAAGGGGAATGCTACCAACTCCTTCAATCTTACAAGCTTCATCATTTGCTGTATAGATAGACTTTATAGGTCCATCATAAGATAAGAGAGAAGAGAAAAACTCCCTTTTACTAGTCATGTGTGAACTAGCACCCGAGTCAATCCACCAAGGATCTTCTCCTTTGAAGCTTGTTGAAGAAAATATGGACATCATGAGAGAGTACTCATGTGAACTCTCCTCCTCCTCCTCTTTGCTCATGTTGGCTTGGCTTTGATCTTGCTTCCTCTTGAAGCATTCTGAGGCATAATGCCCCATCTTGCTACAATAGTAGCACTTCACCTTTGATTTGTCCTTCTTGACTTTGGTGGTTGATGGAGATGCCTTTGGGGGTCCTTCTTGATCCTCAAGCTTTGTAGACTTCTTGAATGTTGATCCTTTGCCTTTGGACTTGCCTTTGCCTTTGGTGAAGAGAGCTTGGTCATCTCCACCTTGGATGGAAAGCCTATCCATCCTCTCTTGCATTTGGCTCCTTCTTGATTCCTCGGCCATGAGCGTGCCTTGGAGTTCTTCAAGTATGGGTAGCTTACCCATAATTGCATATCCCTGAACCAAATTGTCAAATTCAAAGCTTAGTCCATTCAATATGAGTTGAACAAGCTCTTCATCCTTGATAGGGTCACCTATAAAGGCTAGCTCTTTGTTCAATTCCTTTACTCTTAGGACAAAAGTATGTGCACTCTCTCCTTTCTTTTGATAGCTTCTATAGATTTGATTCTTCAAAGCTAACATTCTAGTTTGGTTCTTGGATTCATAGACCTTTTGCAAAGTCTCCCAAGCATCTTGAGCTGAAGTGCAATCTCCTACCTCTCTTAAGAGTTCATTTGCAACATTCATTTTTATGCAATGTAGTGCAACATTGCACCTCTTGATGTATTTGGCTTTTTCTTGAGGATGAATAGGTTCACCCTCCTTACCATTTACAATTTCCATCAGATCTTGCATGATCATGATAGATTCCATTCTAACTTTCCATATGGAATAGTTAGTTTTGTTAAGCCTTTCATTAGTATCCAAAAGATATGCATTTATAGATGCCATCTAGTCTCCTAATCAAGGACTTGACACAAATGAAGGTTACTTCTATTGATTTGATTGAAGGTCTACCTTATCCCACTTCTTAGGGACCTGAAAAGATCAGTAATAGACTTCCTATAAAGATCTAAGAATGATCTCTAACAAAATCAAATCATAGAATACTAGAAACAATGCACTTGCTTGATTGAAGTAGACAATACTAGTAGAATTGCCCCTCTTTCTATAAAGAACATTAAAGCTTCCAAATGATCTGATCAAGAGTGAATTTCAGCAACCTAATATACTTCCAAAATCACTTGTAAAAGATCTAAATGGAACTTAATGAGGATGCAACACAATCTACTATCCAATCACAAGCAAAAAATGATCAAAATTGATGAAAAATTGATCTAATTTGGTGCATAAGTCAAGCAATGGTTGGACTGAACCTAAATCACTTTAGGAGGTGCCTACTACACCTTAGAACAGCCTTGAAGAGTCCCCAAAACTCTGATCTTCCCTCTCCTTGAATGCTAGAAAGCCTCCTCTATGAAATCACCTCCAAAACTCGCTTAGAAATCAATGCTTGGAGCAAGCAAAACTTGCTATCTTGGTAATGTGAATTGAATTCAACTTTGCCTCTGGTTTTAGACACCTAAACACATGCAAATGAAGTCACACAACACCAATCTCCAATGTATTTGACTCACTTTGAGTTCTAGAATCAATACTAGATGCTAAGATCCAATCTACACAAGATTTAGATAAAAAATTGTGATCAAATTGAATGAAAACCAAGGATTTAGCTCATTTCAACCTGGCTCTGATACCATGTAAAAATTACAGCAAATAAGGATCCTAAAGCACTTGAAATGATGAGGGAAACAATAGATTATGATTTCATAAGATTAGCACAAGTTGAACCATCAAAATCCATCAAAAATCTATGCTTGAACCTCACTAAATGGCCCAAATCCTTGAAGAAGGCTTCACACGTGTGAAAGTAGGGCCTCCCACAGTCTGAGTACTGTACACCAGACCTACATTCAATCCTATAATCATTAGTAATCACAAGTACTCAAACAATTATGAACATAGAGAGCAATTGCACCATTATGAGAGAAAAAACATAAAATTGCTTGATTGATTTTGGTGAGATATCATCACCTATATATACATGATCCATCACGGTTTTGGGCAGGTATGAGTAGCCCTAAACCTATCCCTAATGCTAATTTTGGTGGATCTTTCATCCCTACCAAGTTAGGGTTGGAATCTTGGAGATCCCTCAACAATGCAAAAATTACCAAAAATAGCTCCTATCTAAGCATAATTTGGACTCATTCCAAAGGTTCTAACACTTAGGTCTACTTGAGAACATCCTTATGAATGGAATCCTATGCTATTTGGCACGTGTGACAAGCCACATCATGACCATCTAACTATTTACAAGTCATATGACCAAAACTAGTCAAGCTAGAATTGTGAATTTTTAACATAGAAACCCACTCATTATCTTACCTCTTGCTCAGTGAAAACATATTATTAGTCTAATGTTACTTCTGTCGAAACCATATGTAAAGATCTGTCTCAGAAGCCTATGACATGGGCAATGTATCATCTTGGGTTGTGTGTAGGAGTGCTGAGAAGTCTTTGTTAGAGATTCGTTATAATACCATTGTGAAGTGAGAATGTGTTGAGAATCACCTTTGAGCTGCACCAAACTATTTGAGACCATAGAGTTGAGCAAAAAGGGTGTGTGTATGTGTTGCATTTGGTAGATATGACTGTAGTTCATTATGTGAAGGTCCTTTGTTAAATGGTATGTAAAAGTGAGAAGCAAGTGAGCATTACCGAAAGCTAGATAGTTGAGCAATACCTATCAACAAATCATCAATGACAATCAGTTACTTGTGCCACTATATAGCTGCAAGGATGAAGCAAGCACCCATAAATTCTACAGCAAGATAGGCAGTATGCCCTCTCTCCACATCTCATGCAGTTACCACAGATGAAAGTGGGAATGACATTTCACACACTCAATTGCCAGAGGGCTGTCATTTAACCTCCATTCCGATAAAGTGCGATGGTCTATGTTGTTCAATAATTTTGACATTATTTGCTAGGCCATTATTTTGTCTTTTATATTGACCATCATGCTCTTCTTTATCTCTTGAATAAACCATGCAAAACAAGATGAATTGCACGATGGCTGTTGATTCTTTTAGAATTCGGCTCACAACATTATCTGGCTGATCATATTTATGATCACCCAATGCTGAAGCATTTGATGAGCCAATAAATGATGAGTTACCAGATGCGTGTCTATTTTATATAGATGCGACTCCGTTATGGGCAGATGATATCATTAGATATCTAGCCACTGGGGAAATAGATCCTCATTTGACGAAACCGCAAGAAATAAAACTTATCATAAAATCTTTGCCATATCATCGTATTGCGGGACAATAATATAAGTTAGGTGTTGACGATATTACACGACGTTGTGCCCATGAATATGAAGTCTGACAGATTATTGCCTTGACACACGAAGGTATTGGGGGTGGACATTTCTCCTTCGATGCTACAGCTAGGGCAATTCTTCTCGCCGGATTTTGGTGGCCAACCTTATTCAACGACACCCATGCTTATGTAAAAGTTACAACGTTTGTCAAAGCGCAAAGAATACCAAAAAATCCGCTCACAATCTCCTTACTCCGATACTTGACAGTCAAGCATTTCACAAATGAGGTATTGATTTTGTTGGACCTATTAGTCCAGCAGCACATGGCACACAATCTCGATACATCTTGATTGCCACTGTGTATGCGACAAAATGGATAGAGGCTAAGAGCAACGCGCGAAGCAGATGCAAAATCTGTAGCACGCTTTCTTTATGAAAACATTGTCACTAGATTTGGCTATCCAATAGAGCTTGTTAGTGATCGAGGTTCTCACTTCCTTAATGAAGTAATCAGCAGTTTACTGACTCTACTTCATTATACACCGAAAGAGCATATTATCCTACATGTAATGGATTAGCCGAATCTATGAATAAAATGATTTGTAAAGTTTTAATCAAGATAGTAGAAATAGGTCGATCAGACTAAGAAACGAAGTTATTCTCTGCTATGGCATATCGAACAACGCCGAAGTGAGCCAGAGGTTGGAAAACACCATTTGAGCTGGTATATGGCCAAGAGGATGTTATATCAGTAGAGTTTTTAATTCCCTCTCTACGTGTCACTTTAGCTTATGCCACTAACTTGTGTGACGATAATGTTTATCACCACCAATTCAAAATCGACTCTCTACATTGACGAAACTGTGTGAAACACGACTTATATCTTATCATGCACAATTGGTTCATAAATGACGACAAAAGGCTTGGCATGATCACCAAGTCTGCACAAAGGATATTCAAGATGGTGATAAAGTTTTACTTTACACATCTTCCAAGGTGCATCCATGCAAATTGAAATTCCGTAGCCAAGGTCCTTATGTTGTCAAGAAAATTTTCACCAATGGTGCAGTCTAATTAGAAACCCTAGAAGGCATACCCCTTGACACATTAGTCAATGGTAGCCGACTACAGAGGTACTACGAGGATAATTTTTTGGTAAGTCCTGTGTAGAAATATCTTTCTGCGTTATTTTACCTTATACTTTTGTATTTTTTTCTTTTATGTATATTTCTTCCCAAGTTTTTTGAAAACCTATTGATTTTACATTTATTCAAAAAATCAAAAACATTTTCTCCAATCCGACAGTCCATCCGACAATAGGTTCTAATTTGCATCCGACGATTGCATCCGACAAGATGCGGTTCCAGCTCGTCCTAAAAGTAGTTAGAGAAAATTTCGCGGCCTTAGAAATGGCTGGTAAAATATTTTACGGCTTTAAATTGGCTAGTTATAGCCGACATAGCCGTGCTAAAATTTCATCATGTAATGAGTCAATTTTAACTAATATACAATTGCCGAGTGTACTTTTCAGGAAAACTGGTTTGTTGAAGAGTCCTAGTCATGAATGTTGGAAATTGTTAGTTTGAAAGATAAACTGTCAAAAAAAAATGCTGTAAAAATTGGGGTTGGAAAATATGGCGACATATGGCCGAAAACTCTGGAAACCCTAATGGAAAACTTTGGGCACGTTTTGAGCAGTAAACAAATAATACGGGTCTCGTCAGTAATGCAAAATAGCAAAACCCCGACCAACGAGCCAACCCGCATACGCCACTAGAAAAACCAAGGAAAAGGAAAAGGGGTGCTAAGACAAATAGAGGCCATCTACAACCATAGGGGTTGTCAAATGGAACCACCTCAACATTTGGATACTAATGGATAAGGGGCCTTGGAAGCACAAAATCTAGGAGGAGTTGCTTAAGATTATGTTTATGTGGTTCTAGATAAAAGTAATAGGCAGCAGATTTAAAAACGATCGTGCATCGTGACTTGTAGGAGTGTTGTACATGTGGGACACACACTAGACTGGTTGGCATCTACATTCTCTCTCAAGCTTCTCTCTCACTCATCATCAACATTCATATAAACCAGAACGTCTCATCCTTTGGAAGCTACAGCTTGCTTTTGCTCAATTCTAGTTTATTTATGAGAACCCAATTCCGGATCATTGTTTTCCTCTTCAGATCTCTGAGTGGGCGGTCTGATCTCTTCAAAAGGAGCCGATTCTGTCCAGAACAACCTATTTGAAGCTTGAGGTTCCCTACAAGCTTCCCCTTGGAAACTAAGAAGCATACAAACTCTGGAAAGGTCGTTTGACCTTTTTGATACGCTCTCCTGGTAGTCATCCAAGATCCAAAGGTATCGATCTGATTCCTGACTTGTTGTAATCTCATCATCATATGGATTGTTCAAAATTTTGTCCTATGTGACTATTCTCTTCTTTGAAAACCCTTGTCATTTGCTCGATCAACAACACCAAAAATGGTAGTGAAATTCAATCACGTTCTTGGTTAACATTTTGCCAAAGAATTCCATGTTGGTCAAATTAAAGCTGTACAACTTTTTTGAATAAGATATTTGTTTGGTGCTCAAATCTCTCATTAGCACCTCTTGACACTTGATTTGTCTTGTAACAAGAGTCTTGCTAGGGACAAGGTGTTTCCAATGATCCGGAATTCAATTTGTCTCTACATTGTCCTAATATAAATCAAACTCCCTTATAACGTGAAGGCAAGGAACCATTTTTCAAAGCTTAATTGGAGAACAAAGTGAGTAGAACACATGCAACAACTGTTGAAATAAATGTAGCGGAAGTGTTTCTTTGCACCATTCCATATGATGATAAGTCAAAAATGCCAACTAAATAAGGATGTTTCTTTGAGATTATAATGCTTATTGAAATCTGATCTCAAATCTTGAATGGTTCAATTTTGTTTTTTGCAGGTAAAGCAACTCAAAGAAAATCAATGATCAAGGGGATTGCACACCACCCTACCATCCAACTTGGGTTTTCTTCTTCGAGATTTCTTTCGAGACTATTCCTCATGGGGAGGTTATTACATGGAAATCAACACACACAAGGTGTTGAAGTTAAATCTTTGGCAGTTGAAAATAGAAAAAGAGATAAATTGGAAATGGCCAAGGTATAAATTGATCTTTTTTGTATCGGATGTAATGAATTGTAACCGATATAGTAATTCTTCTCTAATCTTTAGAGGTAGTTTAGTTGTCATGCTAATGTGGTATAGGTTTAAAAATAGAAACACATAAGAACTTCATCACTTAGGTTAGGTCAGACAAATCACCACAAATTAGGGAAGAGTTTCTATGTTGGTTACAATTGATTATATCCAATACAAGAAGATCAGTTATCTTTTGACCTCATGTGATGAACACCATGCCTCAAGAGTTGTGGAGAAGTTGAAGAGTGATCTTGAAAGCATCTTGGGAGACCTATCCAAGAATTCTTAAGCATGAGTGGAGATGCAACTTCAAAGCCCAGAATTATCAATATCCTAATTGACCACTAATATGATGGGACACTTTCGTTGGTCATGTAAGAAGTTGTCAATGTATAGGAAGAGAGTTGATAACAATTTTCAAACTATTCAATAACAATGTCACAGAGTCATAATGGCATCTATGCACAAAGTTGGACATGCCATGAAATTATTGAAAAGTTATTAGAGGTCAAGGAGTGAATCAAAGGTGAAAAACAAGTATCATGATGCTTTCGTTAGCAAGAGACATTTTGAAAAATGCCCTTGCCCACTTGTCTCCAATAATTAGGGGTATTTGTTTTATCCATGTGGGATGAGAAGTTAAATCAATGGTAAAACTAAAAGTTTGCAACAAGGAATTTTAGATGAACAATAAAATGGGTATCATCTTAGCTACTTTGAAGGATGAAAATCACAATTTTAATATGATTTTGAGCTAGAAATCATGTTGTACAAGTTTAATGTATATTGGTTGTAGATTACTATTTAGTGACAAGATCAAAATTTTGCTCATGCTTGGTTGTTCTCTTGATTAACAAGAATTGTAAATATGTGACCGACTTTTCAAAATAATTGAATTATTAAATAAATACTAGTTTGAAATCTAAGAATATTTGAAAAAGGTTTGATGTATGTTGTCAAATTTGTATTAGTCTCATTACTGATTTTCTTTGGCACATTTGATTACATTTCTATATCTAGGTTGTCATCTCAAAAAGCTGCAGATTACGTTCTCGGTCACATCACAATTGAGTTTCTTGACATTGGGATGGAGATAAAGCTAGAATATAGTGATGACATAAGCTTTGACATCAATATTTATCTTCAATATTTTTAAAGCAAAAAAAAGATTTTGGAGTTTGTGCTAAAGAAACTTTGAAGTTTCTAGGAACGATTAATGCTTTGACAACAATCACATTTACGTGTAAAATGGTCCTTTTAACTTATGTGGAGTGGTAGCAAGTGTTCTAGTTGGCTTCGAGGTTAAACCCTAGGTCAAGTCACTGCAATGTTAAAAGGCAACATTATAATTGATGTTGGTTCTAAGCACTTCACTCTTATTGAAAACTTCATAGAATTGATGTAGTATATTTTACTATGCTTAATTCAATGGAAAGATACTCTCAATATGTCATTTATGGTACAGTAAGCTTCATTTTCTTAAAGTGGTCGACTAGGGTTTAAAGTCGAGTTTATCAGTGGACCACTTTGCGTTGATTGTAAAATCTTTAGAAATTTCAATATCGAACAATTTAGTATGTTTGATGGAATTGCAACAATGTTTTCAATATAACATTTTGATTAATGTAGACACTTTCAGATAGTATGGCATGATACGCATAACATTTTTGGTTTTTAGTTTTCAGGATTAATTTTCCAATGGTTCATTATGTAATTGAAGTAATGATGGTGAAATTTATTATAGCAATTACAGGAGGTCCCAATGTTAAAAGGGCCTTCTATGAAGATTCCTTGTTCCTTTTTCTCTCACTTTCGTTTACATGTGGCCCAATTGTTTTTTGACATACTGGCTTCTACGTAACGTAATTTTTTGAGTCCACATTAAGAATCGCATAACTTTTTAGTGTAAGTCCGATGGAGTTTGGAGTGCTAGAAAGCGCTTGCGACGAGCGCTTTCTAATGGTATCTTACATGATATACTTTTGAGCTACGGTTAAAAAAGTTAATGATATTAGTTGAAATTAGTGTTATGATATTTTATTAATACAAAAGGAATATTTGCACGAATTGTAATGAATTTCTTATACAAATTTGATATGATTTATGTGACTGACATTGAGAGACAACAAGTGTTATAGTAAGGTTTGATGCTAAATCCTACATTGAGTACATATTTTATGAGCTATGTTGAAGGCAATTCAGTTTCAGAATGTGATCACATTGAACTTTTGATTTGAAATATCTAACTTTGGTTCAAATTGTGTGGTACAATGACATCAAGTATTCTATTGACATGTCACTATGTCTATATTTGGACACAATTTTAAGATGATCCTCACAATGGTATTGTTAATTAAAGAATTTGACATTTGTGATGCTTCTTCTACTGATAGATGCTTTTGATATGTAACAAGGATGTGTACCAAATGAAATGTCACTTTGGATTTACCCACAAATTTGTTGGCGCGCTGGGATAGTGTAAGAATGCCGACTTATTTGCTAAGAACATGGCCATCTCCAAGCTGGTTGAAGCTCTAGTGCTTGAACTTTGGCTTTGTGTGTGCGACACTACTTGAGATTGGGTATGGTAAACTCACCGTGCTCTCCTTCTGTAGGATACTTGGCCTTAAATTCATTTGACTCGAGCATGTCCCGACTTGGATTTCGGGGTGTCACTTGATGCCATTCAGGAGGAGCCATTGCGGGTGGTGGAGGATTGGGAGATGAGAGGTTGAAAGAGTTTGGGTGAAAGTCGAGGGAAATGTGGTTGTAGTAGGATTGGTGAGGATTAGATGGTGGCGAAATGGAAGAGAGTAGAGGGTGGGGGATGTCGGAGTGTGGGGTTAGATTGTTGGGTTGTGCCTCCCTGATCTTGGTTATGAAGCACTTCCCCTTTTTGTGAATCAAGGCCCTGTTGTTGGTCTTGGTATCCATCCATGGCTGTTACTGCTGAGCTGTCGAATAAATTTCCTGGACCTGCTCCACCGTCCCCCTAATCATCCCGTGGTTGTGGACGGATGTGTAATTGTTGATGTTGGACATGATCAGGAGGTGGTATTTGTTGAAGCTGCTTGATTTGCTCTGCCAAGCGTTGGATTTGGTTATTCAGGGCAACCATATGAGAGGTGAGGCTATGTTGGAGCTGCTGCACTTCCGCCTGGACCGCCTTAAGATTTTCCCCCAGCTGTTGATATGTAGAAACTGAAATTATCGTGCCCTCCGGTATATGTAATGGAGCATAACATTGAAAATCAATTTGAGTGAGTTGTCCCATCATAGCGGAACATAATTCTTGGTTATAACTGATTTCTACATCCAAGAGTCGTTGGAGTTGACTCAGCTGGTTGTCTTTCTGGGTTGCCTCAGCTTGAAGCTGCTCCACGAGTGCTTGCATGTTGTTGTAGGCATTTCTTCTGTGCCATTCACCCAGGGGAAGAGTCCTTCACCCTTGAGTATCAAAGATGTCTTAACTTTCGAGGCTAGAAAGTTAGATCCTGAAGAATCAAGTATCGTGCAGATCTTGCTTTGCATGCTGCTGATTGAAGCCATTCTTCTTGAAGTCTGTTTCCTTGTTGATGGTTGATTGTCTGAATGCTTGGCCTCCTGGATCTGATAGCTTCTTTGGCTATGTCAGAATTTGACAGGGTGGGCTCTGATACCACTGTTGGGGATGTGTGTTGACTAATGAGTTGGATTTGCGAAAGTTTCGCGAAGGCAAATTAGTCACGACTCTCTTCAGCTCGAATGGAGTTCAGATGCGATCGTTGGACACTGCCAGCTGAATCACTCCTACAGTCCTCTAGATTGTAGTCAGTCACTACTGATCTACGTTCATAAAATTAATACAACATTCAACATAGTTTCAACCAAAGTGCGAAATTCAAAATGAAAAAGAAGAAACTCAAACATGCGATTAACAGCAGAAACATTTGCATTCGAGATCAGACACAACACGAATTGATATGTGCACGAAGGCTAGAATATCGTCTATTGATTTCTTTTCTCTGATTCTTTGAGCACTACGTGCATACCCACGCAGTGCATTGGCGGGAGAGAAACGCGGTTCTCTCACGAGTAATTGTCTCGCTTTACTAGCGGACAGTTGGATCTTCTGATCCTAGACAGAATTGTCTTTGCACACAAGCAGACAAGTATTCTGTATTTTTTCGTCTTGATTGCTTACTAGCATCAGACTATTACATTACTCTGTATGTGTATTCTGTTGATCTCTATGTCAAGTATCATCCAGTAAGTATGGTCGCTCTATGTAAATCTAAGATTAGAGTGATTAAGCAACTAGTCAGGGAGTTACACGAGTGGCAGATTAGCCACGACCTAAAGTGTATCTGCTGACGTCATACCATCAGATCTGATATCTGTGCTTCTGGGTACTTGCATGATCTTAGCTAGTACTCTTTGGAGCGTGAGGGCAAATCGGGTTTCGTTTTGCTCGTATGCCTTTCTCTCGTACTGGACCGCAAAAGAATCTCATTCGTGGATCTTTCGTGTTCGTGAATCGTTCGTCTTCGTCTCCTTTGACTTTCGTGTTTGCGAAACCTTTCATGCTTCGTGTCTCCAGATCTTCGAGTTCGCGAATGTCTTCGTCGGGCTAAGGGCTGAAAGCTAGCAAGGCTTTGTAGTTGGAAACATTTCGTTTCTTCACTGGGATTATCGCGCCACCCCAAAGCAAGCTACAGGCTTAACCCCTTTCTAGCTAACATATGGCCAAAAAGCCGTTATGCCTGTGGAATTCCATATCCCCTCCCTTCGAGTGGCTTATAACCTTGAGCTTGATACTCACCAAAATCTAGCAAACAGGTTATTCCATCTGGAGCAACTATGTAAAACACGACAGCTCAGCATCCATGCTCAACAAGTCCACAAACGATGACAAAAAACATGGCATGATCGATCATTGAAACTTGACGACTTCCAGGTTGGAGATAAAGTCCTGCTATACCAGGCCAAAGCCTTCAAAGGCAAACTGAAATTTTCTAGACAAGGCCCTTACGTCATCAAAAAAATATTTGCCTCTGGATATGTACAACTCCAAACCCTTCAAGGCAATATCCTCGACACTGTAGTCAATGGGAGCCAACTGAGAAAGTACAATGAACCCTATTTTTTGTGAAGAATTGCCAAAAATTGGCAAATCTAGCTTGATCAAAAACCATGTAGAATAGTGTAAATTGTGTACACAAGTGGGTCCCACACATGTGAGGCCATGATTCCACATGGGAAACCCATCCTAATGTAGGTTAGGTCAAGTCAAGAGAGTTGGTCATGTCGATTTGGTGGTCATCCCTACTTTATAGGACCTACACCTAAGTTTAAGGTGAAAATTTGACCAACTAACTACCTACCAAGCATAATTCTAGGAAATAGACTAGGGTTTTATTTTAGGTCAAGGAGAGTGAGTTAACTTCCTTATTACATGCTGGAAATCCACCTAAATTCAAGAAGGAAGTCGAATTTTCTATGTATTCCCTCTCTCCATAGTGAGAAGAAAGAAAATTTTTGGAGCTCATTGGCAATCTCAAGCTAGTTCACTATGTACATTGAGTTTTTGTGATCCAAATGAAACCAAATCAATTTCTACTTGTTTCTCAGGTTGAAGGCCGTACTACAGCCTGTAGTACACACGTGTGGGCTCGGATTTCAATGTTTATCAATGCTTTTGATTGTTAATGCTTGTTGTTTGTCAAATTGCCAATCTAGATCAACTTTTTTGTGTCTAGTTTTTTGATAGATTGTTAAGCAAGCATCCAATCACTCTTGTGGATATTTTGTAGATCCATTTATGGTCCTAAAGTACAGTACTTTCACATGGTATCAGATCCAAGTACAAGAGCATAAGCCATTGATCTAATGCAAATCCATTTTTAGCAAGTTTTGGTGCTAAAAACTAGTATTGAGAGGGCAAGCTAGAATCTTGATTTTGGTGAGGAGATTTGATCCCAAACTTGGTAGGGGTCCAAATCCGTACTGTCCACATGTGTGGGCACCTCTGAACCTGCATTTAATGCATGGTATTCATTTGATCCAAAAAAATTCAATTTGTGAGCTGTTGGTGTAATTTTTGGTGGAGATCCTAGGATAATCTACCAAGATCATTTGCCATTGATTAGATTTAATTTGTTTCATGGAATCTAATTAATCTAGGCTGAGTTCAAGTCCTATTAAGGTTAAAAACAGGTCTTGAAAGTACACCAAGAAGGAAGAAAGAGATTAAGCCATTTTTTTGTCCAAAAATAGCCAAAATTGGCAAGATTTGATTGTAAGTAGATTTCACATCATCTTATCTTCATTCCAACTTTGTGAGGGAGTGCTAGAACTGAGATTATAAGTCCATTTGTTGGATTAGAAATCTAATTTGAGTGAAAAACTACAAGAGAGAGACCTTAGTGAGTTTCTAGAGACAATCAAATCCATTTCTTGGCAAGATTTGTTTGAAAGTAGTTTTCACTTCATCTTATCTTCATTCCAGCTTTGTGAGGGAGTGATAGAACTGTGATTATAAGTCCATTTGTTGGATTAGAAATCAAATTTGAGTGAAACACTGCAAGTGTGAGACCTTTGTGAGTTTCAAGTCAATCAAATCTATTTCTTCTTTGTAGAAGTCACTAGTAAGATGGGATCTGCTGGAGCATACCTTCTAGAAGCTAGTGAGAGGTTGAATTCTACAAATTATGCTATTTGGAAGGTAAGAATGGAGTCACTCTTGGTGCTCCAATACCTTTATGAGTTCTTGATTGAAGATGAAGATGAACCTCTAGGTGCACAGGAGTTAGCTAGATACAAGAAGAGATCTAGGCTTGCACTTCATTGTGTGAAGATGAATGTGAGCAATGATTTGTTGAGAGAAGTATCAGCTTGTACTAATGCTAAAGAGGCTTGGGAGTCTTTAAAATCAATCTATGAGTCTAGCAACACTTCTAGAGTTCTTATGCTTAGAAATCAAATTTTGCAAAGCATGAGGAGAAGTGAGGAGAGTGCACAAGATTATGTACTCAGAATCAAGTCTCTAAATAGGGAGTTGGCTTCCATTGGAGAGAAGATTCATGATGAAGAGCTTGTACAAATTGTCCTTAATGGTCTAGGAGATGACTTTGCAAATTTGGTCCAAAGTTTTGCCATCCAAGACACTTTGCCAACTATAGAAAAACTTCATAGTGTATTAGTGGCTGAAGAGTGTAGGATGCTCCATGCAAAATCTAGGATGAGTTCCTTGTCGTTGCAGGATGGTGATGAGAAAGCCAATTTCTCATTCAAGGGCAAAAAGAAGACCAATGGAAAGAAGAAGCATCCAAAGGAGGCCAAAGAAGAGGATGATGCATCAAGCTCAAAGGACAAGTCAAAGCAGAAATGCTTCTTTTGTGGAAGGAAGGGGCATTATGCATCTGAATGCTACAAGAGGCTAAGAGCACAAGTGGAGGAGGACAAACAAGGAAACCTTGCAAAGGAGGAGGAGGATGAAGTAGATGTATTCTTGATGGCATCTACATCCTCACCAACAAGCAATAGCAATTCAAGAGACAATTGGTGGATCGACAGTGGGGCTAGCTCCCACATGTCTTGTGAAAAGGACTTTTTCTCAACCTTACACTCATTCAATGATGCTAAAAAAGTTTGTCTTTACTGCAAATGATGAAGAGTGTAGGATAGATGGTGTTGGCACCATTTCTTTGTATCTAGAATCCTCAAAATGCATGGATCTAGAAAATGTCCTTTATGTACCATCAATCACCAAGAATATGCTTAGTGTTGGTCTACTCTTAGAGAGTGGTTTGGATGTCCACTTTAAGCATGGTGTTTGCTTCATCTTGAAGAATGATGTTTGCATTGCAAAGGGATTTAAACATGGAAGATTGTTTAAGTTGGAAGCTAGTGTTGCTTTTGAAAGAATGAGCTTGACGAAGGAGGAGATCACTCAAGAGGAGATCTTGGCAAAGTGTGATCTTGCTTGCATTGAGGAGGAGCATCAAAAGGAGGAAGATCTTGAGGATCAGCCTCAAAGCATGAGAGTTCCAAAAGAGTCCTCAATGACAATGGCCGAGTCATCAAATTGCATGCAAATTGTCCATTCAAGTGTGCATCTTGCAAGGGTGGTGAGCATTGGAGAGTCTACTATCTTTGAATACTTTTTGGAAAGTATTAGTAGACATGAGGTGACTTGTTTCTTACCTTTAAGATCCATGGTGTTTATTACTTTGTATGACAAGACAATGAAATGGGATGCTTTGAAATCTACATTTGTTGTTGATAAAGCAATTTCATTGGATAACTATTTTTGTAATAGTTTGAATAGAGTCATAAAAGATGAAACATCATTTGCTTTGAAAATCTTTGTGTCCACATGCTTTGTGCATGATCATTCCAATGTAAGGACCAAAGGTTATCCTATTTCAATGATAGGAATAATGGTCGTGTTTTGCTCTTCAAGTAGAGATTGTAGAATCTACTTGTTTTCAACCAAAGAATTTGTCAATGGTGGAAATGTGATCTTTCGAGAGTGGAAGATTTGTAAACTTGAAGAAGCACCTTTGGATCAACACATTATTCAATTCATTGATGTTTTGGAGTCAAGTCAAGTGGAGGATCAAGCTCAAGACCCGAGGACTCCAAGGAGAACCTTGAGTATCAAGATGGAGCCATCTAGGCTCAATCAAATGGATCAAGCAAGACAAGTTGTCTTTGGCAACATTATTTATGCACTTAATATTTTAATTGATGTATCTTCAAGTGCACAAAATGCCTTGGAATCCATGGCTTGGCATGATGTTTAGTTTTGAAGTGTGCTACATGTATATAGACACATTTATGGAACATCTTGTAAGGGATCCTCTAAGAGGTGGTGAAAGATCCTTTATGGACATCATTCTCCATTGGAGTCTCAAAAGTTCCTTGTTTGTAGCTGGATTTTTTAGACACTTCTAAAAGCTTTCATTCATCTATCAAGAGAGTTGTAAATAGATCAAGCTAAATTTGAGGAGGAGTGTGAAGAATTGCCAAAAATTGACAAATCTAGCTTGATCAAAAACCATGTAGAATAGTGTAAATTGTGTACACAAGTGGGTCCCACACATGTGAGGCCATGATGCCACATGGGAAACCCATCCTAATGTAGGTTAGGTCAAGTCAAGAGAGTTGGTCATGTCGATTTGGTGGTCATCCCTACTTTATAGGACCTACACCTAAGTTTAAGGTGAAAATTTGACCAACTAACTACCTACCAAGCATA
Organism: Diphasiastrum complanatum; assembly: GCA_029204225.1. Taxonomy (NCBI): domain Eukaryota; kingdom Viridiplantae; phylum Streptophyta; class Lycopodiopsida; order Lycopodiales; family Lycopodiaceae; genus Diphasiastrum; species Diphasiastrum complanatum. Next base: position 49,818,979 of record CM055098.1, on the reverse strand, counting down.
ATTCTAGGAAATAGACTAGGGTTTTATTTTAGGTCAAGGAGAGTGAGTTAACTTCCTTATTACATGCTGGAAATCCACCTAACTTCAAGAAGGAAGTCGAATTTGCTATGTATTCCCTCTCTCCATAGTGAGAAGAAAGAAAATTTTTGGAGCTCATTGGCAATCTCAAGCTAGTTCACTATGTACATTGAGTTTTTGTGATCCAAATGAAACCAAATCAATTTCTACTTGTTTCTCAGGTTGAAGGCCGTACTACAGCCTGTAGTACACACGTGTGGGCTCGGATTTCAATGTTTATCAATGCTTTTGATTGTTAATGCTTGTTGTTTGTCAAATTGCCAATCTAGATCAACTTTTTTGTGTCTAGTTTTTTGATAGATTGTTAAGCAAGCATCCAATCACTCTTGTGGATATTTTGTAGATCCATTTATGGTCCTAAAGTACAGTACTTTCACATTTTTATCTTGATATGTATTAGTTGTTTTATTTCCTACTGTTTTTCTTTATTTTTTTTTATTGTTTGTCTGCCTTTTCAACAAATTTTTTGCTATGCTTTCTTGTTCAAACCATCAAGATACTATCAGATCAGGTATACCATCAGTTTTCTCTAAGACAAAAGCCATTAGTGTCAAATAGAATTGTTTCACACCATCTCAGATAGAATTTGCATGACCCCTTTTTTACAGTGCACGATTCATTTTTGGCCTCCACGAATTCTGTCTCAGAGACAAAAAATTTCAAAAATAGAAAAAGGTAGTTTTTCTCATCAGATATCCACTATCAGAATTCGCAGCAATTCGTTGGAGCTCCAAATGATTCCCACAATTTCTTTGCTATCTCTGCAAATTCTGATCAAACAAAGTTTTGCACTGTCAAACGTTTTTTCTCTTTTGGCATAAAAAAATCACTTACAAGAATTCGCAGACACTCAGAACGTTGCCTCAAAATTTGTGACCATCATTACCAGATCGTGGACACTGAGGACGATTTCTGAGTAAAGTTGGGAATTCTTGTCAAAAAAAGTCTATATATAGACCTCCACCCTTCTCTCCACGAATTCATTTTAGATTGCTGCTCTCGAGTTCATGCCAAAATTTTTCAAAATTGTCAAAATTCTCAGAGAAATCTAAAATCATTGCTATCATGGCCTCCCGCGATTTCTCGCTCAGTTTGCATTGCCGTAAATCCCCTCGTCCTTATTCAGGGGATATTTTTTGATCTGTATCAAGAATTATGCCAAGCAGCTCACCCTGGCCAATGATGTCCTCACAAGCCTTGGCTTTGATCTGACTCTTTTCTAGGACCAGTAGAGCGAGAGCCTCATCCGAGCGGCCTACTCCACCTATTCGGATGAATTTCAAACTTTCAGGCTTACATCTAAGAGTGGCAGCTATACCATCATCAACGTCTCTCTGGGGGATCTCCAGAACCTTGGCTTCCCTAATCTCGGAGAGACAATCCATGGCAAGGGCACCAGCTATGATGCCAAATACTTTACCAAGTTTTTGACAGAGGAAGACCAAACCATTGCCCAAACCAATGACGAGATCGCCATATGCCTCATCACGGATTCCCATCTACGAGTCGCCTTAGAAATCTTTGTCACCATGGTCGAAGTGCATACCGCCAAGATGGATCGCATACCACCGAGCGACCTCTTTTCTTTGACCCTCACCATGGACGATCCCACTTAAAATTTTACAAGTGGGCTGAGAAGGTAGCAGAGAAGCTGTGTGGAGCTCTGGAAGCTAGAAAACCAACTAGCAAATGTGGGTATCTCCTCCACATGTTGGTCACCAAACACTTGAGGTCTAGGGCGACTGCTGCCATCAAGGAGCTATGATCTCTATCCAAGCACAAAAAAGCGAGCCACCCCCCAACCGACAGTAGAACTGGTCTCACCAACCCCACCTACTAAGAAGCAGAAAGGAAAGACGATCAGCACAGGAGCCGATGTCCCTCATGACATTCTATCTAGTGACATCCGGACGGAGTATGCTAAATCCGGAGGGAGCCTTAAACCCTCTCAGGTCCCAAAGGAGGTCCTAGAGCAGCAGGCGGCCTTACTTCACCAAGCCCAGCAACACAGACAAGCAGTAGCGGCAGCAGCAGGCAGCTCAGTGGTGGTAGACACTTCGGGCTCTGATTCTATGGGTGTGGTTCCGTCCACATAGGCAACCTCCTCTCCATCACTTGCTCTCACACTCCCACCACCACCCCCACCATTTAATGCTACCTCCACACCCTCACTAACTCTCAACACGGGCTTCACTTTCCCAATTCCACTAAAGCCCTCACCTGTACAAATCTCCACCCTACTTGACTCCATAGTCAGCGTAGATGATTTTGCATTACAATTACTCACCGCACTTCATTAACTGCCATCACCACTAATCCAATCAACGCATCTCCGCCATGCAGTATTTCTCCACCTCTTTCACCCATCAACCCTCAATCACCTCCACCTGCCTTTTATACATCTCCATCTAACCCTGCTCCTGATTTTCTACCCTTTAACCCAATGTCGTATTCTAACTACACACACACCCTCCCTGATATTGGTCGTTGGGAGCAGTTACCCCTTGTAGCCCCAAAAGCGGTATGGTTGGTGAATAGCTTCAATACAATCTAATCGACACCCTGGGGGGAGAATATACTATGCGGCAATTCGACGATGGTGCTATGGCGGACCTTCAAAAAGAAAAAGCAAGTCTGGAGGAGGAAAACAAACAACAACAACTGCAGATCTAGAACCTCACAAATTATAGTCAGCAACAACAGCAAATGCTACTCCACCTCCAGAACCAGCTCCAACTGAAGGTATCCAATATGCAGCATACCATCGATAACCTCAAAGCCGAAAGAGATGAGGCTGTAGCAGATGCACAAGCCGCACATTCCGCTATGAAGGAACAGTTGGAATTGGTGGACTTCAACAACTTCGCACCACTAGCTATTCCTTAGGGAACTACCATTCTAGTGGTGGCCTATTAAATGTTGGCCCAAAAGTTGAAAGCCACGATGGAGCAGTACTCAGAACTACAACAATCATACCTTGCTTCCGTCGAGGCCTTGAACCAGCACATAGCCACCCTGGAAGAATGCTTAAAGGTCGTTGTCCAGTCGACACCATCGGTTCATGCAGAGCATGCCCAATTCCATGATTCGGGACACCACTTTGATGGACCAGATGGTGGAGATGGAGCAGCATTCCAGCAGCCTGATCCTGCAACTCAAGGCTCCTCTTTTCAAGGCCAACCCCTGGGGCAAGGAGCTCAAGCACCAACCAATCCATCAGGCTCTGCGGTTACTAGCTCCCAACGTTATCTTTTTTCTTCCACCACTTCTAACCCTCTCGACACCACTAACCCCCCATTCATTCCACGACAATTTTCTCTTGAGTCACAAAGAATTGATGAAACTAATCCCTCGCCTCCTCTCTCTCCTGAATCCGACCCCCAGATTCAACACGAGATTGCCTCTAAAGCACCAACCATCCGACACAGAATCATGCCCATAGAACCGAACAAGGAGTTGCGCGCCTCTCAGGAGTTTGCCAAGAAATATCCAACAACCAAAGAGCGAGGTGGCTACATACTACCAGATCTAGACCAGTGTCAAACACATAAAGAAGCAGTCAAACTCCTGGATCCACAACCTCTCTAGCATCATCAGCTCTTCTTGCAGAGTAAGACCTCAATGGCACGGTATATCGAAGCTCCCTCCTACATGCGCACAAATCCTTATTACTATCCAATAGCGAGGCGAGAACCGTTTCCTGCCACTAAGGTCAAGAATAGAATATTTTGGCCCAAGCTCACAAGTGTCGATATCGGCAACTTAGCCGAAGACATGGTCACCAACTGTCGAGTATTCTACCAGAAGCACCATGGCAATCCTGATCGCGACGTCAGATATTTTGCGGATAATTGTGGCCTGGTGGCATTTCTGGCAGAACTTAGAGGTTTTTGGGATCGAGGGCTACCCCCAATCACCCTTGATATCAATAAACCCCTGCGAACGCAAGACGACCATATCAGCGTAGCAAGGTTCTATTATCGTGCTGCACTCACTTCAGCCCTGCACGTTGATATGGTGGAGCTATGGAAAACCCATAACTTTCTACAAGGTATGCTCTATTATTACAAACCCATGCCCTTCCTGAACAAATTACGGTGGCAAATGATGGAGGGCATCAGCACGACAATCTACCACTCCCGACAGCAACAGACTTGCCTCCAAGAAGCACAAAAGATCCAGGACGAAAAGGCGTCGATTGGTGTGGGACCACCAATCCAATAAGGAGGGGGATAATGTTAGCAACTGTGCTAACACAACGAAAATAAAAAGAAAGAAATAAAACTCCGTGGCATGTGTTTTGTGAGTCCATGTATGAATATATGTCAATAAACTTCAACCATGGCATGTGTTTTGTAAGCCCATGCGTAGAAGCTTAAATAATAATAAAATAGCTTAACTTAGATTTAGAACTTAGGCTTAGGAAACTTAAGATTACAAATATTTTATCTTAAGTTTTTCCAAGTTAAGAAACTTTGAAGTTCTAAATCCTAAGTTAGAAGTTCTAGAAAGGCTAGAAACAGATTAGTCCCATAAGCTAGTAGATACTTATGGAAGACCCTCCTTGCCATAAAAGGAGAGGTATTTGCCTTGTAAACAACACTCTGAGATTATGCTTAATTGCTCTCTCTTTGAGATTATCATTCTATTTCTTTGTGTTCCCATTGGAAGGTGCATAGCTTGAGGAAAGGTGCTCATGCCTCCTCTTGCCTCCTTTCATTGGCTTATTGTGGCATGTTTTTATTGGTTTATTTAGTTAGCCGCAACTTATCTTTCAAACCCTCTGGGTGTTGATCTAGGTCTTAGTTTAGCAACCTTGCTAGTTGGGTTTGCCTTAGAAAGGATTTTTATTATTGTTTCTAATTAGCTTTATTTCCGTTTCGGGCACTAGTTGGGTAAGCCTTAGTGCTCTCATCCCCGTTGATTCTTTCCGTATTTCCGTTGAAGCTTGTTGTAAAAACTTAAAAAGTGGACGAATCTCTACATCCCTATGCTACACCCGTAAGTAGATCTAGCCATCGCACACACTAGAAATACTTCCAACAGTCGACTACCATTTACTACAGAATCTAACAAGATGCCTTCTAGTATTTTAAGACGGGCATATCTTGAAGAAAAGATTTGATCAATAATATATGGCCCTTGCCCTGTGGATTTCAATTTTCCTTTCTGTGCCTTAGCTTGTTATAGGAGAACCTTATACCCCTCTTTAAACTCCTTGAGCTTAATTAAACGATCATGCCAACTTTTTATCTATGCTTGTGAACCTGTTGTGCATGGACACTGATAGTATGAGTTTTATAGAGCCTGTCAAGATGGAATAAGCAGTTGGCTAAAATTTGTTTGGAATCTAAATGCAGATCATAGGCCAGACATAAGGATGGGACATAGAACTTGTGAGAAATTTCAACTAGTTTTGCTAGTTTGGTCATATTTGTATATTTGGCAATTGAGGCCAATTTTCATATTAGACTTAGAGTTTGACTTTTCAAAGTTATATTAGTCTAAAAGCATTTGAATAAACACCTTTTGAAAGTGTGGGAAAGTGTAGTACACGAGTTTTGGAGATTCAAGTTTGAATTTGGAGACATTTGAATCTAGTCCACATTAATGCTAGGATTTTTGTTATGGAGGGAAACCAAACTCATTGATGAGTCATGGATCTGTTATATATAGTTGTACATGTTGGAATATTCTCCTTCTTACTAATCGACTAATCAGTTTTAATCCTCGTCCATTGGTTATCCAGTTCTACAGATTTTCTCGTGTCTTTACACAGTTTGCAGATTTACAAGTGTTTTTACACAGTCTGCAGAATTACACGGAGTTTGACAACAGTGTCGCATTTTCGCCTGTCAAGAATTACGAGTAAAATTATAGTGTCCCCTTTTTCTCATTTTAGTGACACTGTCGTCTGTCAAGATTTACGAGAAAATATGCAGAATTGCATTTTTCGCTTTTTCCAAAGTGCCTCAAATGTCAAGGAAATGACTTTGGCAAAGTGTGGGGCTATCCTAAATGGGATTTTAAGGTCACTGTCGGGTTTTTTGCAAAAAGCTGACACTGTTGCTTTTTGCGACATTGTCGCCTGTGGCAGTTTTAGTTCATTTCTACAAAGTGACAATTTTGGTTCATTTATGCAGACAAACTATTTACGGCCAATCAATTTCTGAGAAGGAACTGGATGAATGCCAGCGGACACCAATCAATTTCTGAGAAGGAACTGGATGAGTGTCAGCGGACAACATCCAATTTCTGAGAAGGAATTGGATGAATGCCAGCGGACACCAGCTAATTGGCAATCACATTTGACGACCTAATTACTTAGTATAAATCAGCTGTTCATATATCTCATTATCAAGCAAATGAAAAAGTTTAGCAAGCATTTGAATAGTTAGCTCTCTCTCTCTCTCTCTCTCTCTCTCTCTCTCTCTCTCTCTCTCTCTCTCTCTCTCTCTCTCTCTCTCTCTCTCTCTCTCTCTCTCTCTCTCTCTCTCTCTCTCTCTCTCTCTCTCTCTCTAGCCTTCGAGCTTGAACACTCCTAAGCATTGTAACTCACTTCTTAGAATTGTTTTAGGAATTGCTATTGTGCTACTGCTTATCAGCATTGCACTTAATTCAAACTTTCATTTTAGCCGTTCAGAGATAGCATAGAGTACGCCACTTCGATCCGCAACTTATTGAACTTATTTACTTCTGTTTTGTTTTCATACTGAATCAATACTATCTTTTATTGCGTTCAGTTTCGTCTCATAATGTATGCGTTTTTGTAGTTCTTCGCGACTAATTATTTGTCTAGTGATTTGTGGCAAATTATTGGTTTGACGTTTTTCGATGCTTTATGTTTAGCTACATAATTACTTAGTATCTAGCGATTTCAAAGTTAGTTGCTAAAGATTGAATGTGATTTTCATCGCTTTTGATAGGCATAGTCATGCATTGTGAAAGAGGAAGATAGTTTATTTCGCTGTGCACAATAAGTTTTCTTTCTTGTCGTTCGAATTATTTTCATTCGAGTTCGTTTCTTTTCGAGTTCGACCTATCTTTTACACACCTCTTTTCGACATGGTATCAGAGTCAGATCACTACTTCTTTATCTGATTCTGACATGGTATTAGAGCCAGATCACTACTTCTTTATCTGATACCGACATGGTATCAGAGCTTCTATCAAAGTATCAGTGCTAGATCACTATTTCCTTTATCTGAACCGCCATGGTATCATATTTGTGATCTCTATCAAGGCATAATACTATTTCGGTATTAGAGCGAAAGCTCTAATACTTGATATCTTTCGCGATATCAAATTGATATTATACTCTTCAGTTCCTTTCAACTTTTTAGTATCAAAGAATTGATTTCCCGTTGTTGGCATTACTACATCTTACCATCATCGATACAATCGACAGACTAAGTTCCAGATGGATTCTCAAAGTAAAGCTGGTCTTACTGCAGACATGCTGAATGGATCCAATTATCATTTGTGGAAATTCAAGATGAAGACCTTGCTACTCGCCAACGAGTTATAGGTTGTTGTTACAGGTACAGAAGTAACAGCCGCACTTCGGGTCGACCACGCTGTGAAATCACCGAAGCAGTTCGATGCCACCGTGCCTAAGGGTTTTGAGGAAGAAGACATTTTTGAAGAGGAAGATGTACCGACATCTATTACGCCAACCAAGGACAGTACCATCAGGTCCTCCTGCTACTGTCGCCTCCATGACAGTAGATTCTAGTGATGCTCTCGGTTTGGTTTCAAGCCTTCCGCAAGTGATCCAGTCTATGCTTGACAAGAAAAAAGAAATGGAGCAGAGAATTTCCGATCTGGGATCAGACAACACACTCATCAGCCAGAAGATTGTCCAGCTGGATCGAGACTTGAAGATTGCCAAGCAGTATGAAGACAAATCTGAAACTGAAAAGAAGATGGCCCAGCAACATGCTGATCGCCTTGAAGTATATGTCAGCTCCCTACAAAATGCCCTGACAATTGCACATGATCAGGCGGATAAGGCCGTACATGATGCAAAACAACATGTGCAACTACTGAAGGGTCAATTGCAGATGGCAGAGCAAGATCGCACACGTCTTCAAGGTGAATTGAATGTGACCACCCTTGAGCGTGATGTGTATCTTCAGACACAAATACTAGATCATCCGGTCACTCTGACAGAGATCGCGTATTTGTTCAAGAAAGTAGAAACATACAAAGTGGCCCTTCAGGGATTCCAAGGTTAGGGTATTGACTAGCCTCTCCATATTGGTTGGGTGGTTCATGTTCCACAGGTGTCCTTTTGGTTTACGTGTGAGAAGATTCTTGAAGATCTTCACTTGGCGATCGTTATAGAAAGATAAAGCAAAAAGCTTGTCAAAAATGAAAAAACCATGGGGAACCATATTAGTGACCTCCAACATTATAAAGGGACCATTAAACCGAATTTTGGACTACATTTTACCAGAAGAGATACAAATCTCACCTACATGGCTATCCACTAGGCAAATCCTCCAACCTCAACAACCATGATAGCTAGTCCTTCAAAGTTGCTAACACTATTGGGAGGGCTACTTATAGAAAGATCTATGAAGCTACTAAAGAGCCTAACAACACCTTTTATTAATACAACACCAAATAGTAAACACTATACCATTCTAAGTAGTGGAAAAAGGAAAATTTACCAGAATCAAAACTAGTACAATTGCTTCATACAAAGTCTTCGCTTTCAATATCACTTAAGCAAGGCCTCCATGTTAGAGGAAATTAAGGAGGCACCTCATAATTGATGTTGTATTCTTAATATTTGTTTGTTAATGATTTTCATTGAGAGTTTAGGGCATTTTCTTATTTATATTAAAGTTTTTTTTTTTCCAACCATGTACTTCTTTCAAAAGTGATAGTCAAAGTAATTCCTTGAGAAAGAGAAAGCCACCATACAGTAACTCCAATTTAACAATAGTAGCTAATTCAGCTAGCCTCACTATGTACCATGTGTACACTTTACATCAAATAGGAGGGCTAGTCAAGGAGCACAAGGCTCCAAAAGTCCATTCACACAATTTCCAAGATTTTAGCATGAGCCTACATGGGCACAATTTCAATTCTTAGTCAATTCAGCTATTGTGAAAGACCAACTTGTACTTTTGAAAGTGTACATTGAGTAGATTTCTCTTTTGACACCGCATGTAGATTTTCTTTGTTAGATGTTGACCTTATAAGCAATAAGGTAAGCAAGCTATGTAAGTCAAGTCAAAACTAAAGATAGTCAACATATATATTCAATGAAAACTAATTATGTTGGGTAGTACATGGAATCCAAATTCAACATGATATGATATCTAATTTAATCAAATTTCCAACTTGAGTTCATCCTATTGTACACCTACACAACATCAATATCAATGTCAACATCAACATCAACTTTTTGGCTCCAATTAGAGTAGAATATCTTGACTCAACCTCGTTGTGACCTAGAGAGAGAGAGAGAGAGAGAGAGAGAGAGAGAGAGAGAGAGAGAGAGAGAGAGAGAGAGAGAGAGAGAGAGAGAGAGAGAGAGAGAGAGAGAGAGAGAGAGAGAGAGAGAGAGAGAGAGAGAGAGAGAGAGAGAGTGTAAGCAAACAAGAGATGTGGACTAAAGTATACAATGCCTATAAGATGTGAGGGCCTCCTTGATTCCATATTCCCCACCCATGAACATGAGAAATCAAGACTTGGATCTCAAGGCAAGAAAATGTATTGCCAACTCACATCTACAAACCAAACCCCATTTCATCATTTTTTGCTTCCTTTCTAGAATTTAAATTCTAAAATTTTTACCACATTCTATTTTATGTATTAAAAACCTCTACTTAATTGATTTTTTTTTTTTGTTGTTTTCAAATAAAGTGTAAGCTAAACATTTTGCTTTGTATGCTTGAATAATGACACTTTTGGAGAAATCGAATCATCAAGAAATACCATTGTAACATGTTCCCAAGCAGAGTGCATGCTTGGTTTGGTAGAATCTATACTAATGGACTGGACCACATTATATATCTATTATTTTTCAAAAATAGGCTGATAGACCAAGCATGCCAAAATTGTAATGAAAACTACTTTTTGTTTTTTGAGATTATAGCCCATAATTAAAATATGCAAAAGTGTTGGAAGGAAATCATTATTGACAAAGAGTAAAAGAAAGTTTCTAAGTCCAAAACAAGCCCCCCTTTCCCTTCTTTTGTGCATGTGAAAGTAACCATTCATTTAAAGCTCAACCTTTTGGCCTCTTCATATTGGGAACATTTAAGCTTATGAAAGGTCACCAAAAACCATTTTCCAGTTTTCCAATAGTGAAAATGGTAGATGTGAGAATGATTTGAGACTTTGGACAAGCTTAAATCTATGCACACAAGTCACCTCATATATGGTGTGAACATGAGAATGGTTTTAGACGTTAAGCAAGCTTAAATCTATGCACATGGACCACATTGCTTTCATATTGCATACACAAGTCACCTCATACGTGTTGTGAACACTATGCTTCATGATTGGCCCATTGGTAAGCAAATCAACTTGCCATGCAATGCAATGGCATTGGTCTCAAAGTTGTATTTGAGTTGTCCAAGTAAAATTTTCACCTAGCACGCTGGCTCGTGGCCATGAGAGATCCATTCATTAAACGGATAAGGGCATGCGCTTTTGTATTTATGTAATGGATACTTTGTGCCGATTTTGCCCACTTTTTGAACAAATTAAAAAGCAGAATAGGCATCTGTTTTTTTCAAAAAAAAAATGATGCTCATTCCAGTCTGCACTTCAGGCGTCAGCCACCAGGCTACCATGTGGCAACGTCAGAGTGGTTGAAAAAAGTCAAACTGCTCATTATGCTTCATAATGAGCATGTAAAATTTTCAAAGTATCCATTACGCAATGGAAAGCGCTGGGCACAGGCCATTCTTCCCGGTTCGGCTTTTCAAAAAGATTCAGGCTCGACCCCTCTGGGCCTCGCCTAATTTTTTTTTGAAAATCCTTACCAGGCAGAATGGCCGTGCCCGACCCATTCCATAATACAAAACACAAAAAAACATATTGCTAGTGCTATGACATGGGATATCTTTGAGTGCGAGAGGGTTACTTTTTAACATGGACCAAATGCATGTAAAGTGGTAGTGTGAAAAGGAATGTTTTTAGTAGGCACCTTGAGGATTGAGGATTTTATGAGCCTCTCCCTCCTCCCTACCCCTAGGGCCTAGACTCAAGGAATTAGTGAATGTTGGTGAATCTTCATGCGTGTTGGGAATTGTCATATTATTGTCCGGCGGTTAGACGAAGTCATCACGTCGTGTTGCTGTTGCTTTTCCGCGGAAGCACTTTACCCGCCGGATAAAGGGTGTCAACACTGGACAACTGTCGTTGTCCAGCGTTTCGTCTTTGCCACGAGTATCCGGCCAAGCTAGACAACTGTCGTACGATTTCCGTCCAATCCACGTCAAGCCGGTCAGTCCGAGGTCGGCGGGCAATTCCCGGTTAACGCGTCTGTCCCATAACCAAGGCTGCTGGTCGTCAGAAGGGCGGTCACCGGTGACTGCAGGCGGACGCAATTCAGCCTTAATATAGGTTAACGGGTTGGTCCGGTCCAAGAAGATGAAGTGTTGGGATATGTGACCCACAGTTGCCGGTGGTGCTAGATCCTAGAGATTATGGGACAAGACTTTCTATATTGTGGAAAACTAAAAAATATTGGGGATTGCTTTTGGGCTTGCCAATGGCATTTTTTTTGGGAATAACCACATACTTTTTTCAATTTTTCAAACACTTGCAATTACATTGGCTACTACACGTGCAATTCCATTGGCCACTAAGATCACTTGACCGATCTCATTATTGATATCACTCGACCTAGCTCATCCATCGACCGCTTCGAGTGAAAGTTGGTAATTATTCATCCTAATAGAATAAATATTTCCATTTTTAATCTCAATAGGTCAGTGGATAGTGCACTATATACAATATTGCTATGATTGCCATGGTGGTGATATTATTGCATTGTGCATATAATTACATGTGCATTTTCAATGCCATTTTGGATTTTGGCACTCCATGTATTTTGGCCCCTTTCAACAACTTTCTAACAATCATACATCAGGTCTTTTTGCATATATGGAGAAAGCCCATAGTTTTTTTTTTCTCTCTCAAAAAGTTAAACATAGATTTGTACAAAAAGTACAAGGTAAAAGAACCGAAGGCTTACAAATCAGAAAATTCCTCATGTTCCAAAGCGTAGTAACTTCGATACATTGCCAATAAGCATTAATAGTTGTATCCTCAAAAGTAATGTCAGTAAGCAATAAATGAAAATGGTTGAACCTCCTGAATCTGACATGAAAGCATGCAATGAACAGGTCAGCCACTGATTTTCAAAGTGGGGCATAACAATGAAAAAACAATTGTATCATGTCCTCATCTAATGTTTTGCAATTGGAACAGACATGCGACACATTACCCCTATAATTGGCACAAAAAGGGAGAGAAAACTGGAGAATTTTGAGTGAGAAGATTTTGAGTGAAGAATTTTGCCATGCCTGATTGTATGGGTATGGCGAAATATGGCCTTCCATAAACGAGGGGGATTAGAATGGTTCCACTTGGAGTTGAACCAAGAGAACATAAAGAGGGGCTCTTTGATCGTAGAGTAGACAGAGGAATATGATATTTTTTCTAGCTTATCCATGGCCTTGAAAATCCATTTATTATCACAATTAGTAGAAAGGGAAGTAGAAAGAGGGCGTTATGCCTAGTAACCTGCATATTTCTCTGTAAATTCCAAAGATGCGTTCATTATTAGAGACCATATCCTCGATAGCGCATATGCAACTACATTGTCCGTTCCCTTAAGATATTCAATGTTAAAATCATAGGATTGAACTTGTGACAATCATTTCTTTTGCTTATCATTCAGTTGTTTTTGGCTCAAGAAATATTTCAAACTATGATGATCACTTTTAATCAATAGTTTAGACCCATATAAATAGTGTTGCCATTTCTTAAGTGCATGCACAATTGACAACATCTCCTTATCATGAGTAGAATATGATGCTTCTTTGTCAGTGAGTTTCCTACTTTCGCAGGCAATGATTCCATTTGACTGACTCAACATAGCTCCTAACCTTGTGCCACTAGCGTCCACTATAACCATGAAGGGTAAGTTAAAGTTGGGTTGCACCAATAAAGGAGCTGTTACCAAGGATTACTTGAGAGCTTCGAAATCCATCTGAGTTCCTTCATTCCATTCAAGCTTATCCTTCCTCAAAAGATGGGTAAGTGGTGCTGCAACTTTTGAAAAGTCCCGGATGAATCTTCTATTATAGTAGTCTTCTGGTCCACCTTGATTCCCTTCTTGGACACAATGTGCCCCAAGTATTCCACCTTATCTTGAGCGAATTCACATTTGGTAATCTTTGCAAACAACTTGCATTCTCGAAGAATACTTAAACCTGTGTCCAAATGTTTCGCATGCTCTTCCATGTTTCTACTATATACCAGGATGTCGTCAAAGAATACCAACACAAACAAGTAAAAATAAGGTTCAAAAATCCAATTCATGAGATTAGGTATGAAAGAAAGAGTACAAAGCAATGGAAATGAGCATAGATTCATGTAGATGAGGCACATGAGACCTAGTAATGGAAACCCCAAGGCTCACATTCAAAGAAGTACATCGAAGGGGCGGGTCAGCAGCACAAGCCATGTCTAAAGAGATGGAGGAGAGAATTTGCTTGAGAGAGGATTTGAGGAGAGGGGAAGCCCTTGTTGGTGGATGAAGGACCATGAGTAGTCTATGATATCTCCCAAATATGAGAAGACATATATTTAAATGGTAAGGGTAGAGCGGAGGTCTTCATTCCAAATGAGTAATTTGTTCATGATTTATATCGAGTGACGTAGAGAGATGCCATTCCAGAGGTCAGCACAAGTAACGGGAGAGTTAGGAGCGTAAACGTTGAAAATATTCAAAAAAAAAAAACCAAAATTAGAAATAGTGCAGATATTTGCATGACCACAAGGAAGGGAGAAGTGAGAAGCTAGCTTCCAATCTCTAGAGACAAGGGTCACCAAGCCGCCACGGGTACCATCAATAGGGGTACAAAAGTAATTGAAATTGCGGGCAAATGATTTGGTTAAAACATTAAGGAGAAAATCGCTCAATTTGGTTTCTTGGAGGCAAACGACCAAGATAGAGTGACGGAGAGTCAAGAGATAGTGAAAGAGCAAAGAGCAACGAATAGGAAAATTGAGACCTCTAACGTTCCAAGTAATCACATTCATAAGCAACGTGTAAGGAGGAGCAGTGAAGGAGTACAAAATAGAAAAAAGAGTAGCAACCTGAGAGGCAGTTCCATTTCTGCACTTGACCTAAGTATACACAACATGTGAATCTTGATTTTTAACTTGTGCCAATGCCTTGAGTATTCGAGTAGAAAACTTGTTGATTTAATTTTGTCCCATTTCAGAAGGACACATAGTTGAGCAGAGGGAGCAGGAGTATCTGTCAAAAGGCCCTCTAGGGAAAGTTCGTCAAAAGGGGCTGAGTAATCTTTGTCTTTGCTGGATTTCCTTTCACTATGAGCTTATAAATAATGGTTGAAGGTGTTCAATGCTATCCATTCTACATGGGAGTCATAATTCGTGTGGGCCAATTTCCCATGTGTACATTCACAAACTTTTAAATTCCCACTAAAAATAAAATCCGGAGTCACAAAACACTTACCATTAAGATTGTAGCTTGCTTATATACATCATGTTTATAGTTTATTATAAGACATATTGAAACACATGTTTTTTGAAATGAATAATTGTGAGAAAATTTCATTAGAAACCTCCATAAAAATCTTTGTTCTTTGGCTTCCATTAGTAGTTTACGGATAATCTTGAACCATTTTGAACTCAATATATTGTGCAATGTCCACACACATTTCAAGAGAACATTGTTACACTATTGAGATGAGATTTTGCTTATCAAATCACATCTCCCAAATTTGGATTTGATGCTTCCACCTTTTTCTCAATTTAACCTCCCCATTTTATGTCGATTTAGCCTCTCTAAATTAGGAAACATTTGTCACACCAACTCTTTTTGGGCCAAAATGAATTTGTTGTAGGCTTCATATCATGATCTCTTTGCTACCCCCCCCCCCCCCCCCAATAGTTCTATTTCAAAATGTTGTTTGCACAAGAATGTGCTTTTTTTTCAAGCCCAAACAATAATGCCTTTGCTACAACCTTTAAAAAACCTCTTGCTTGCCACTAATCCCATTTTGGATTGGACTCAATAACAAGACCTACAAAAGATCCTAGAAGGGCTTTCTATGATATGTCATGAACCTATTAAGGGCTTCAAGAACACAATTGAGTTTTAGATAAAACCCTCAAACATGATGGATAACTCTTATACTAAAACATGATCTCATATATTCAATAAACCACAAAGTGGAGAAATTGAGCAAGATTTTCTACGTCACATATTCTTTATGGAGATGAGCAAATAGAGATGACGACAAGAGCAGGCATGATAATTAGGTCCCACTAAACACATGTTGTTCACATGTTGAACCTGCTCAACCAGCCATGGAAAGCATCTCCTTTGTACTATCAATCATTCATTCCATTGTGGGAGAGAGAATAATTTTTGACAATTTGGAGCTTTTACACCATTTGTGTTTGATTTTTTTGATGTGAATGCAATCTAAACTTAGTGAAGTTGATTCTATGTTAATAGGACGTACTACAATTCGTACATCACATGTGTGGGATTGTTCTATAGTGTTTTGATCAATACGTGATTGTTCTTGCTTGATTAGATCAAAATTGCCAATCTAGATCAAGATTTGAGTGCTAGTTTTGTAATAGATTGATTAACCTAGTATCCATACTCTTGAGGATCTTTTGTAGATTCATTTAGGGTCCTAAACACTGTACGTTCAACACTTTCGACATGTCAAGGCTTGTTCTATGCAGATAATTGACATCTTCCTTTCTAAGACATGAGCCAATTGCCAATAGCATGTGTATAGAACAACATACACCTTCAATTGAATTCAAATCAGAACGCAAAATCGTTGACATGTGATATAACAACTATAGACTGAATTTTCAAAAGCTTGCCATTACCACTTATTTCGTGACAACTCAGTGGCTACTAGCGTACCATGTACAAATCTAAGTTTTTACGTAAGCTCCATGTAGAACTTCAAAGCGTGATACCACTTTATCTTGAAATCCAATCCTACACCATGACATGTAGATAAGGTACCATGTACCGTGTTCCCTCATGGAACAAGCGTGTGTCAATTCGACCGATTCCCAATAACATGTGCAACACAACTTTTATGAAATACCAATCTATGATACAAATTGTCAAAATATGGAGCATCATGTTTTATATTGACTTTTTAGAAGGCATCAATAGGGTGGCTATCATGATCTCTTATTTATTAAAGTGCCAACTCAATAGATGCTAATAAATTATGCATGCACGTACATTTTGTACGTACAAAGGCTCATACAACACCCACCCTTGATAGTAACCACGTCACCTTTAAAATGGATGTTACACCATGACATGTACACATGAATTGAAGTCCGTGCGTGAGACTAGCTAGCTAAACCCATAGTTAGCCAAGCATCGAGCATCTAACTTGCTTGTCCCTCCTATATAAGATTGCAGTGGGCTCTCTTAGTTAAGAGTATCTAGTGTTGAGTATTTTGAGCATATCATATATTCAACGACAACCAACGTGGAAGTCAAGGCCCCACCCAAAAGAACACATATTGGATAGTAGCTAAACTTGTCATTGCACCCCATTAAAGAAGCAACTCGCTCTTTCTAAAAGGTGAGAGATCATGGATTTGGCTCCCACGGAAACCTCCACCCTTGCATGAGTGTGGGTGGGGCATTAGAGGTGCCACATCATTTATCTTTAAACCATGGCCATGAGGTCTTTCATAATATGTTGCCCTCTATTTGCCGCATAAGCAAAGAGGTCATGCCTCATGACATCAACAAATTACAACAAGGGTCTCACAAACTTAACCATGGTTACTTCCTCGGTTAGTGGTTGAATATCCGAGAGAGAGACACGAAAGCACGAAAATATAATTAGAGAGAGCGAGAGAGGCAAGACAGCAAGAAAGACGGGATGCTTTTGCGGCATCGATATATATATATGCCTTTTGATAGCAACCCTTTGTAATTCCCTTTCATTCTTGCATTTCCAAGTCTTTGCAAAGTCAGGCTCCGCGGCTATCTGTCCACGAGCCCCTCTTCTTGCGGACTCAGATATTAATGTGGTGGTGTTGCCTTCCTTTGGCTTCTGTGTTGTGTTGAGCAACCCATGTTGATGCAGATTAGTTTTGGAGTGGGTTGATTGCAATTTTGATTGTAGTGGAGTAGGGAAGGAGGATCAGGCAAGGCAAGGCAAGGCTTGAGTAGCAGCAATGGGAACTGTTAACAGAGGGTCGCTTGACTTGGATGCAGGGGATGCAAATGGAGCGCAAGGATCCCCTCCATCTACTGCTCAGGCTTTCAAGGTTGTCTCATTATGCAATTGCATTCAATTATTGCAGTTTGGTTTCTTAATCATCGGTTTTTTGTATTAGAAAGATGCTAGCTTTGTATCAATAATAGCTTGAGCCTTTGTCTGCCTGAGTAGCTAGAACGCTGAGATAATTGGTTTAGAAAGCTTTTTTCATTCGTAATGGATTTGCATGTATCAGGACGATACTTGTTTCAATGTATAGCTTCTGCCTGTCTAGCAAGAGTCCCGATATGCAGTAGAAAGTTTGTTTTCTTGACTATTGGCTTGCTTGTATCAGAAATATACTTGCTTTGTTTCAAATTAGAGCTTGAAGCTTTTACGCCGGTCTAGCGAGAGTCCTGATATGCATTAGCTGAAAGCTCTCTCTGGCTTGCAAGTATCAGAACGATACTTGCGTTGTTTCACTGTACAGCTCAAAGCTTTGAATGACTGTCTAGCTAGAGCCATGACATGCATCAGAAAGCTTGTTTTCTTCACAATCGGCTTGCATGTATCAGAATAGTCATTGCTTTGTTTCAAAATATAGCTAGAAGTTTTGAATGCCTGTCTAGAAGCCTGATAATGGATTGAAAGCTCAAAATTGACTCCATATTTTCCTAGAGTGATAATTATGACTGTAATCCTCTTCGATACCTGTCTGAGAAGAGCGCTGAAAAATATTTTAATCCTTTTGGGGTAGTTCAGACCTTTTTGGGTTGATTTGCATCTCAGAATGCCTGTTATATGATATTTCTTGTTTCCTTTTTACAGTTGTGACTTGAACACAGCTTG
Source organism: Diphasiastrum complanatum (assembly GCA_029204225.1). Lineage (NCBI taxonomy): Eukaryota > Viridiplantae > Streptophyta > Lycopodiopsida > Lycopodiales > Lycopodiaceae > Diphasiastrum > Diphasiastrum complanatum. The sequence continues at coordinate 49,800,563 of CM055098.1, read as the reverse complement.
TGCACCATCTTGTCACGTAATTCCTAATACCCATAATCAATCACGTGCTAATGGGCCATGGCTATCCTTCAAGCTACTTTCACAGCACCGTGTCGGCTGCTTGTCTATCAGGTTGCAGTTTATTCATGCTATTGTTATTCTTGACACTGATTTTAAAAGGTTGTATCACGACTCACTTGTGTGATATGCTTGTATGTCAGGTTGCAGTTCAGGTTCTGAGGTGTTTTGCATAGCTCAGAATTAATGTAGATTTAGCGTTAGCTCATAAGGTGTTCATGGCCCTACCAGTCTGAGAATTGACCCATTCCTTCATGATAGCCATTCCTTCCCCCAACCTGCCAGAGGTCACATACACTGGCAGCTGTTGCAACTCGAAAGGCTTTTTAGAATAAAGGACTGGTATTCAGGTCTGCCATGGTTCATTAAGTGTAGGCATATTCAAGTAGAGTCAACAATCTATGTTAGCCAAGCTTATAAAAAACCCACAGTGCTTCGATAAAAGCAATAAATTTGTAAAATACTCCTACATATTTGAAATTTACAGCTAAAACTAGTAGATTCTCAACATGTAAAGACCCACACTTTGAAACTAATAGATAAAATGTTGACTGCAACAATCGGCCTGTAAGGCTCTTTTTGTAGGACGTATTGGTTTTCTTTCAAGCACTGCCTGTAAAGAGGTTTCTTAAGGGCCCTTTCTAATTTCACCTCAAGGCGGGAGTCAACAAGTAAAACATGCACATACAGCGTTAATTTTTACAGGCAGCCTCGTCTTTCAAATAAATGATCTGAATAGAAGGTGACTTTATTTCAGAGGTGTTCTTAAGTTTTCTACTTAAAAACCAATACTTCAAAGTTTTTTTTTTTTTTACTCGGTTAAAAAGTTGCTTTTACTTTGAACTTCAGAATGCCAGGGAGTCACAACAGGTTTCATAACTGCTCCCAATGTAAATAATTTCTCATTCTCAGAGGTACTAATTACAGAGCGAGGGGGAGTAATGCGTTCAATGTATTATGGAATGAGCCGGGCAGAGGCCATTCTGGCCGGTTCGGATTTCCAAAATTTTTAGGCTCGGCCCCTTTTGGGCAGAATGGCCTCTGCCCGGCCCCTTCCATTGCGTAATGAATTTTTGGACCCTTTTTAAACCAATCCTTAGCTGCCACGTGGCAGGTGCAAACAGAATCAGCACTAAAAAAATTTGAGACCAATCCGATGCTGCCACGTGGCAGACGCAGGCCGAATCTGCACTAAATTTGTTTTTAAAAGATAGGTGACTATTCTGCTTTTTAATCTGTTCAGAAATGGGCAGAATAGTCACCAAAAATCCATTACGTACTGGGGAGTGGTTTTTCTTGTCGCCTTTTACTCGTGGTAAGGGTCATTTGAGAAATTAGGGTGAGATGTAAAATCTCAGTTACACTTACTCCGAAGCCTTCCAATGGGTCATGTAAAAACTTTTCGGCCATCATTATCTACAGTAAATTGATTCATCAATCTTGTTCAAACTTTTTTACCTGCAGGCTTAATAATCTATGGGTATGTAACTTTTTCTTATGGACTCCTAAGATTTATCAGGATAAAATTTTTAACATCAGTAAAAAAAATTATGGTCGTGTAAATTTCTGATTATGGACTTTCACGGTATATTTTGCGGAGGGACCTGTCACAGCCTAATGAATTTTCATTTGAGCAACAAATTTGAGGGAAATCTTCATGGTAATGTAGTAGGCGTAATTTCTTTGTCCTGGACAGAGCCAAATCATTTTGAGCTAATTTTTTAGTATATTTTGAGCTAATTTTCAACGTATTTCTCCTGGTCATACACGAACTCCAATATTGGGTTAGTTTTCCCAAGTCTTGTGCTCTGCAATGTGTCACCTTTCTCTGACATGAGGAGAATTTACCCTTTTTGCATTCTGTCAACAAGACTGTTCGAAAATAGACGAGACCTGATTTCGTTTTCTTTGTTTGATTTTATTTTATTAAAAAAGTACTTCAATTTGCATGTAGCCTCCAGTTCAATCAGTTAAAAAAAATTCCAACCAATGCCAGTGGTTCCTCCAATAAGTGGAATGTTGATGAAAACTTCCTTTCCTCTACTTGAGGTCACGAGTTCTCACATCAGTCGCAGTGATGAGGACATATAAGAGAAGAAAATGAATGAATGCCAGTGCGCCTAATTCATCTGTAACCTAGAGAGTTCTTAGTTGTTTTTTGCAAACACTTCATCGCTTCAAATAAACAATTTTCTATTTTCGCTTACAAAATTCTAAGCTACATACTGTGGAAGAACTCAACATTGTGCTTAAAATTCTTTACAAGATTTTCAGTTGACTGTTTCAATAAACTTAAGTCTACTTTATGTAACAATTTGAATTAATGTATAATGACTAGATATCACATTCTATGGATACGTAGTACAAAAATGTGAAATCAGAAAACTTTGTCTTTCTCTTGTTCAACATGTTGGAAAAATGAATTGCTGAAATTCCAATAGTTCAGATACGTTGGAGTTATGCTATGGCTTTTTCTTTTTTTGAAAACCATTCTTAATCTAAATCTGCCAACAATTGCAGGAATATGTTGAAGAAGGTAGTCATCGAACAACAAAAAATGCCGATGATTGGCTGCCAGTAACTGGGTCAAGGAATGCAAAGTGGTGGTATGCCGCATTTCACAATGTAACAGCAATGGTGGGTGCAGGCGTCTTAAGCTTGCCTTCTGCTATGGTGTTTTTAGGCTGGTGAGACCATAGCTACGAAAAATACTTTCGTGATAGCCCTTTGAATTACAATGCTCTGTGCTTCCTCTGAGCAAATTTCTGAATTTTTTTTTTACTCTTAGCTGTCCGTTGATAATGCATTCATCTGCTAGCTCCTCAGCATTCTTGACCTCAACAATGATTGGAATGTACACTTTTCTAGATTTTGAGACATAGCATGCCGAGCTGCTGTATCTGTATACAAGATTATGGCTGCATAAAAGTTAGGATTAGTCAAGTTTCACTATTCTCCTAACATCAGATTTCTATCCCGGTTTGCTTTTGCTCTATTCTTTTCCTTTAGCCAATATTTCTACACATTAAAACAATATCTTTATATTGTGGGTTCAGGGGACCAGGAGTTCTTGTGATGGTGCTCTCTTGGGTGATCACATTATACACGCTTTGGCAAATGGTCCAGATGCACGAGATGGTAGAGGGGAAGCGTTTTGACCGGTATCATGAACTTGGCCAGCAAGCATTTGGAGAAAAACTGGGCCTTTGGATTGTTGTGCCACAGCAGCTAGTAGTTGAGGTTGGGGTTGACATAGTTTACATGGTGACAGGTGGAGATTCGCTCCAAAATTTCTACATGCTGGTGTGCAAGCATCCTTGCAAGCATGTTAAAAAGTCTCATTGGATCCTTATTTTTGGATCAGTCCACTTTTTCCTGGCACAGTTGCCAAATTTTAACTCGATATCAGGTCTATCTTTGGCGGCAGCTGTTATGTCTCTCAGGTTTGTGCATTTGTCAACCCAAGTCTTGGAAATTTTGGATACTCTTAAGTCTAATGATCTACCGAACATCAAAATGGACTTTGTTTAGTTGCAATATTCATCTTTTCTGCTTTTACGTGTATCATTGCTTTTATTTTTGAAACCAATGCTTTGGCCATGTTATCTCAGCTATTCAACCATTGCGTGGGGTGCATCTGCACATAATGGACGTATTCCTGGAGTTTCATACAGTTACCCACATCAGTCAACAGCTGGAGCAATATTCCATGTCTTTAATGCCCTGGGGCAAGTGGCTTTTGCATATGCAGGACACAACGTGGTTTTAGAAATCCAAGCTACGATCCCCTCAACCCCTGAGAAGCCGTCCAAGACGCCCATGTGGAGGGGAGTAATAGTGGCATACATCGTAGTTGCAATTTGTTATTTCCCTGTGGCATTTGTTGGTTACTGGGCTTTTGGAAATGATAGACTCTTTGACAACGTGCTGACAAGGTTGCAGCACCCCACATGGCTTGTTGCTACTGCTAACCTGATGGTGGTGATTCACGTCATCGGCAGCTATCAGGTTATTGTCACTCTTATTCTTCTCCACGTCTTTTCTTTTGAGGGGTCGATGCATTCAAATCCAGCTATATACTATCAAACACGGAGTACTCAGACATTCTGTCTTGAGAAGCTCGGTTGCAAATTGCTCTAAAATGAGTTAAAATGCTTATTTGGAATACTGTAATAGATAGAGCAAGTTCTGAACTTTAGCTCCATGAATCAAGCGCAAGCAAGGCGTAGATCTGAAATCCTGCACTGGTTGCTTATGCAGGTCTATGCCATGCCAGTTTTTGATATGCTTGAAACTGTTTTTGTAAAAAAAATGCGCCTTTCTCCTGGTTTGCTTCTTCGTCTGATTGTTCGATCCACGTATGTTGGTAAGCCCTTGAATACCTTCCAGCTCATAAATATACTGTCAACATTATCACCAGTGTACTAGACATCTTGACTACTATGCTAACTTGACTCTACTTTTTTTTAGTAACTCAAATATCTGTGTTGTCTTGTCATGTAGCCTTGACCTGCTTCATTGCAATCACACTGCCATTTTTTGGAGATCTACTCGGTTTTTTTGGAGGGTTTGCTTTCGCCCCAACCACTTATTTTGTAAGTCTTCCTTTAGTTCATTCTCTTGTTGGAGCTCAAAATGAGTTAAAGGTGTTTGAGAGAAAAAAGGAAGGGGAGAGGCACAGGGAAAGAGCTTTCCATGCTGTTAAGCGCAGGTTATTTATTCATTAGTTTAGCTAGCATGCTCGCTCTTACTTTCTGACCTCTCAAACTTTTCTGTAGTAGTTGTGTGTCATTTGGTCATGCTGGTTGTTCAGCATTTTGCATCCACAAAACCTAATAATTTGCATTCTAGGATTTTTCTCTCTGTTCAGCAATTTTGAGTGCAAAGATGTGTGCTTGGGTTAAGGGATGGGTCACTTTTGTCTCAATTCCTGTTTCTAGCTTTTGGGTACTTCAGTGCAGTCATGGCTTCTGTTCTCAAGCTTTGATTTTCTGCATGAGATAAGCACATCATTATATGAAGACACATCTTTTGCTGATGATGATAGACTTGTTTTGCAGTTGCCATGTATCATGTGGCTAGCTATATACAAGCCTAGGCTATTCAGTTTATCCTGGTTAACAAATTGGGTGAGTTTTGTAACTGCTCTTCTCCTCAATGTTAAAAGTTATCTTTGACCTAATATTAGACTCCAGCTGATGTTTTTGATCACTGTCATTCTCAAGAATTTGACAAGATTTTCAACTAATTTGTCTTTAGAATGTTTGGCATAAGCTTAGTAGTGATTCAGCCATCACACTTAGTCTATTATTTTTTCGATGGCTCATAGGATCCAATGTTATCGATATTGTGGACCCATTTTGGTGATTATCTAGGAGTGTGGAATTTTGTATTTGATACTTAAAGAGTATTGCATTTCTCTAAACTTCATTTTCATGCATTGGTGATGCAGATATGCATTGTCTTGGGAGTCCTCCTCATGATGGTCGCCAGCATTGGTGGCCTTCGAGGCATCATTGTAGCTGCTTCTACATACAAGTTCTATCAGTAAACTTTCACGGCAGTGCGCATGTATGAAGAAAAATTGTTCAGCCATGAGATTGTATATTACAGCTTACTTCTTTCAAAATTCTATTTGCGCTGATCATCTCATAGCATTCATTAGTCCATAGGATATCTCTGGCAATTTGAGGGGGTCAAAGTTTTTTTGCTTATTTTTTTAAAGAAAAAACTTTAGTGTTAATTGCCAAAACTCACATTTTGATAATTTGTAGAGCATTTTCCTGTATTAATAGCTCAGATGTAACTGGCCCCAATTGCATACAATATTGTTATAAAATCTTATGCCCTCACCACTTTCTCCACAGAATGGGTTATTTTGCATTGTGAAATTTGACCTTTCTGCTATCTCGTCACTTCACATACAAGAATCTTTTGAGCGTTTTGCTAGTTGGTTGGTTATTTTTTCTCTTGCATAACTGTTTTACCTGGATTGGAGTCAAACTCATGACCTCTAGCCAAGGAAATGAAGTCCCTACCAACTCACCATTTGTTGAAGGACTTCTTGTTACTTTATTTGAGCTTTGCTTCTATGAGGTCGAAATAGAAAGAGGTTGTTATGGAGGAGGCTCAAGACAGAAAGATTCAACATGGAAAGCATAAATAGAACAAGTTGAAAGTTTCACATCAAGACAATGAAGTTTCCTTGCAAGATGGAAACATAGAATTTTTGTACTAGAGTCTAGAATTAATAAGAGAACAAAGTATAGACTAGTGACTTAATAGCATAAGTTGGAGACATTGAATCTCATCCACCTTAGGATATACCAACATTATGTGGTCATAGAATAGGTTCAATGTGCAATCAAAATGAGAGATTCTTACACAAGAGTTGTTCGTCAACGCCATCTTCATCAAGAGTTAGATTGGTTTGCTTCTTACTTTTATCTCTCTTCTTCTTGAAGCAATCACTAGCAAAATGTCCTTTGACTCCAAAATAGAAACATTTTAGCTTGGATCTATCTTTCTTCTTGCCAAAAAAAGTAGAAGGCATTGCCCTTTTGACCATTTGCTTTTGCCTTTGCCCTTGAACTTGTCTTTTGATAACATAGCTCCCTCCTCTCCAACTTGAGATGTAGAAGTAGATCTTCCTCTTACTTGGAGTCTAAACTCTTCAGCCACCAAGACCTCTTGCAGGTCCTCCATACTTGGCAATGTCTTTTGAATAGCAAAACTCCAAATTAACATGATCATCCAACAAGCCAGTAAGAACAACTTGAACAAATCCCACATCCTTAATACTTTTACTAATGCATGCTAGTTCATCACTCAAAGCTTTAACTATCAAAACAAAAGCATGAGCACTTTCCTCCTCCTTTGAAGACTTTGAAAAATTTGTCTCCTTAGGGTTAGGACCCTACATGTAGACTTGGACTCATAAACCTTTTTCCAAGATTCCCAAGCCTCACTAGATGTTGTGCACTTACCAACTTCCTTGAGAAGTTCATTAGTCACATTCATCTTGTTCACATGTATAGCTTTCTTTGCCCTCTTGTCATACCTCAATTGTTCTTGAAATGCCAAAGGTCTTTCCTTCACACCTACAACAATATCCATCAAATCGTTCATCTCAAGCAAAGATTCCATCATCACCTTCCAAGTAGAATAATTTGTTAAGGTAAGTCTATCATTCATTGCCTTTCAACATGAATCTAGTTGAGGTTGCCATGTTGCAATGATATGATCTTCTCTTTGAACATGTTCCAATGAAATAATCACTCTCTTAAAAATCAACAAATGAAATTCAAGAAGAAATCACAAAGATTTGGAAACAATCTAGCCTCTCATTTTCTCTCTTCTAGCACATAGAATGTTGATTTCTTGATCACAATAGATCTAAACACAATATGATGAGCTTTTGCTAACTCCTAAGATTGAAACACACTCTTGAAAAAGTCCAGCAACTTAAAATAAAAAAATCCTATCATATTTAGGGTTTTTTCAAAAATGCAAAATATTGATTAATCAAGCAAAATCTATATGCAAAAGCTAGAATCTTGATACATCATCTTGTAGAATGTAACAACTACTACCATGAGCAATTTTTGTCTCCACATTTCAGTAAGTGGTTTAAAAAATCGGCCTATTCCAAGTGATTTGACCTAAATTGATGCTAGGATCACAAAGATTTTCTATAGTTAAAAATGTATGATTTGAGCTAAAAACACTTTCAAATCCACATAGAATTTATGGTGCTCTCAAATCCACCTCTAGATTTGGCCAATACTCCAACTTTGGCTTGCAACCTGCTCTGATACTATGTGAGAAAATAAAATCCAATACACACTTAATGGATCATTAGATCTTTAGCTAAATTTGGGCGCACATCTAGAATTATTCACAAGCTAGAAATCTTGTATCTACCATGCTAGAATTGCAAAATACATGAAGATCTGATCAAAATAACTAGGAATCGATATAGTACTGTCCCTTTTCGTACAATAGAAATAGTACACTGTCCTTCACACGTGTGAATCCAATTACAACAAGAAATTCACATTCTATAAATTAGAACTCAAGATACCATGAGAAATATGCAAGAGATGGACATAGAATCAAAAGAGGAAAGTTCTCCACGAAAATTGAGAACAAGTGTTGGAAATCGGTAGTGTAGCAGAAACGAATTTTGACAAAAGGGTAGAACGTAGTATCTCAATGAGAATCGAACAGCCGGTTCCAAGGATAGAGGTCCATAATTAAAATCTGGATCAAGACAATGGCAGCGGAAACTTACAATGGACAATTGTGGATCAGAAGTGTGTCAACATAGCAGTAGGAAACAAGATGTAAGCAGTCTGTAATAATGCACAAAAAGAACAACAAAAGTTATGTGTGGACAAAATTGCACTCTTGATTAATAAAAAATAGAGTACATGAGTGTGAAGTCGTGCGCTAGTCTGGGAGGCGCAAAAATGCAGAGCTTCAGACCCTTGATCGTTGCTAACTGGATTTTACTTGTCTAGAAAACAATCAGACCAGAAGGAATCGAATAAATCAAGATTGATCACTAACTGCTAAAAGTTCAGACTTTATTTGTTTGTGTTAGTATTCTTTGACAACATCTTGATATATAGCATGAACATAGAAGAGCATGCGAAACATTTGAATATAGTTTTAAGTATTCTTTGAGAATACAAGTTGTTTGCAAAAATAACCAAATGTGAATTCGTTCGAGATGAGGTGGAATACTTGGGACACATTGTGTCCAAGGAGGGAATCAAAGTGGACCAGAAGAAGATTGAGACAATCAAGAATTGGAATTCACCTAATAGCATCAGAGAATTGAGAGGATTCCTGGGTTTAGCATCCTATTATAGAAGATTCATTCAGGACTTCTCAAAAGTGGCAACACCGCTTATCCACCTTTTGAAAAATGATAAGTTTGAATGGAATGAGAAAACTCAGATGGCTTTTGAAGCTCTTAAGGAATCATTGGTAACGACTCCTTTACTACTGCAACCTAACTTCAACTTACCTTTCATGGTTATAGTGGACGCCAGTGGCATAGGGCTGGGAGCTATTTTGAGTCAATCAGATGGAGTCATTGCCTATGAAATTAGGAAACTCACTGACAAGGAAGCATCATATCCTGCTCATGATAAGGAGATGTTGGCAATTGTGCATGCCCTCAAGAAATGGCGACACTATTTATATGGTTCTAAATTCTTGATTAAAAGTGACCATTATAGTTTGAAATATTTTTTGAGCCAAAAACAATTGAATGAAGGAAAGGACAATGTGATTGCAGATGCGCTATCAAGAATATGGTCTTTACAGATGAATGCATCTTCAAAATCTTTAGAGGAATATGTAGCTTATTTGGAGGAACACCAGAACAAAATTTTGGATCACCCTTTGATGGAGGAGCACAGAATGTTGTGGTCAAATTTGAGATTCAGCACAATTTTCTCAATAACTGCATTAAGTGCAGATTGGATAAGAGACATTCAAGTAGAATATATGGAGGATCCAGACTTGAAAGAGATTTGGGAGGAATCTCAAGACTCTAATTCAGTTGTTCATCCCCATTATAGGAAGCAAGGACAAATATTGTTGTATGACAATTCTAGAGTTGTGCTTGCCCCTAAATCCAAATTCATACCACAAGTATTGTATGAGCTACACTCATCTCCAAGTGCTGGGCGTAGTGGAATTTTGAAGAAATATCAAACCATCCGAAAGCTATTCAAATGGGTTGGTATGAAGAAATCTAGATACACATATGTGCAAGAATGTATTCCTTGCAAGTGAATAAGGCGGAACATGTTAAGCAACCAGGTTTATTGCATCCGTTATCTATACACAACGTTGGACAAGTATTAGTATGAATTTTATACCTTCCTTGCCAACAACGACTGGGGGATATGATGGTATCTGTGTGGTGGTGGATCGGCTTACAAAATATGCACATTTCCTACCTTATAAAACTACTGATAGTGCAGCCCAAATAGCACAAATATTCTTGAAGAATGTTTTCAAATTACATGGAATATCGAAGGAGATAGTGAGTGATAGAGATGGCAGGTTTATTTCCACTTTTTGGAAGGTCTTAATGGACAAGTTGGGCACTAAATTGTTCTTAAGTACATCATTTCATCCAGAAACTGATGGACAAACGGAAAGGGTCAACCAGTGGTTGGAGTGTTATTTGCGACATTTTGTTTCGGATCACCAGACAAAGTGGGTTGATTGGTTGTACCTTGTTGAATTTTGTTATAATAGCACTCCACATGTGTCAATTGGTATGACACATTTCTTTGCATAATATGGCCATGAACCATTACAACCCATTAGTGCGGATTTGTCAGAGGTTGTAGTTCTAGCAGTTGTGGAACAGATTCGGCACATGAATGATATTTTGAGAGCCAATCGGGAGCATATTAAAGCAGCACAGATAGGAATGAAGCAATATGCTGATAAAAAATGGACTTTTTGTGATTTTGTTGAAGGGGATTTTGTGTATTTAGGGTTACAACCTTATAGATACATGTAGTGGGTTTCTTTCCTTGCCTAACCTGAATCCAAGATCTAGTCAATCTAGCATCAAAGAGACGGAGTTAGTTGTCATGCGTAGGTTCATTCCCATGAGAGCGATAGTTTAGTTCAGATTTCAATATGAATGGAGGATCTAACACTACATCCATTAACACTAAGCTTTAACACTACATCCATTAACCCTACTTAAATCCACAACAATGATAGAAACTTACTTTTCTCTCTCTCCCTTTCTCTCTCACAAAAAGCATAAGAAATAGCAATCCCAATAATGATCAAATCCAACAATTAGCAAATACCAAAGAAAACATGAGAAATGGAGGAAAAGAGAGAAAAAGCAAGGACATTCATCAATCCATTTCTAAAGAGAACCAATCTGCTTTATTGAAATGAGAAAATGAACATGAGGAGCAACTCGAGTTGGTCCCTTTTTATAGTAGAGAGGAGGTCTCTTTTGCCTTTGCCAACTCGGTTGAAGCTGTTCCTTTGAACCTATCAAAGCGGCCTTGGAATTCTTGAAGGGCCACTTTGTATGTTTCCACTTTCTTGAACAAATATGCAATATTCGTCGGTGTGACCGGATGATCGGGTATTTGCGTTTGCAGATAGGCATCACGCTCAAGGGTGGTCGCATTCAATTCATCTTGAAGATGAACATGAAACTCTAATGTCCAATCTGGAGAACGGAGAATTGGTGCTGAAGATAATGCTTTTTTTAACTTTTCAAAGGTTTCTAACGCCTCTACTGTCCAAATAGGAACAATAGTTAATTTGTATATAGGTCGTGCTAGATCCGCAAAGAAAATAATAAAAATTCGATAGTAGTTCGCATGACCCATAAACACAAACTCTTCGAATTGTTGTTGGCGGCGACAATTTCACAATAACTTTGATCTTAGAATAATCAGTGGCAATACCATGTCTTGATATCACATGTCCAAGCACCACTCCGTGAGAAACCCATATATGGCATTTTTCTGGATTTAGAGAAATCTGATATTTGCGGCATCTTTCAAAGACTTTCTCCAATCGATCCAGGTGGTCTGTATCTGTACTATGAACTCTCAAGTTGTCCAAGTAAATTTCAAGAAATTTCTGCAGATAATCTTTAAAGGCAAATTGCATTACTCTTTGGAATGAACTTGGTGCATTACAGAGTTGAAACGACATTATTTTGTAAGCATAGGTGCCCCATTCTGTTGCAAAAGCAATTTTGTGGCGATCGGCAGGTGCAATCTTAACCTGGTTGTAACCACTAAATCCATCCAGGAAACTATAAGCTTCCGCTCCAGCAAGGCGATCCAAAATGCTTTCAGTAAAAGGTAACAGAAAGTGATCCTTCTGGGTCACTTTATTCAATGCTTTGAGATTCACACAGATTCGCAATTTCTCATTTTTCTTAGGAACAATGACAATCGGTGAAATCCATTCGGTATGCTCAATCTCATAAATGAAATTGGCGTCAGACAATCTCTGAAGTTCTTTCTTTATCAGATCTGCCACATTAGAATTACAGCGATAGAACTTTGTAACCTTTGGTACTGCATCAGGTACTAAAGGTATGGTATGTTCAATAACTGATGTCGAAATACCCTTCAAATCTTAATAAGTCCATGCAAAGCAATCTTGATACTTAATAAATAACAAACGGAGTGCTTGATACTGTTCAGGAGTAAGTTGTGATCCCACTTGTACAATCTTTTTTGGTTCTCCTAGTTCTGCAAGATTCATTGGCTGCGTCCTAGCTGGGCCATCGTAAACCTCTTTAGAATCCGGCATGTGTTCTTTAGGTTCACGATGTGCTTTAGGTAACATGATAACCACATCATCCAGTGTATAACGTTTAAAATGCTCTGGCATATCATGCTGGACTACATTTGCTTGTTATTTTTCGAAAGGACTTGTCTTTGATCTTCGTTTAGTCTTCTTAGCCAGAATTGATCATGGAGGTGATGACTTTTGGGATGATAAATCTTTCTTCACAGATGAAGACTTCCTAGACGATGATGTCTTGCTGAAAATCTGACTTGATGGATCACTCTTGACTTTTCCTTTTCCTTTATCCAGTAGAGGTGGCACTTCCTTTAAATCGATCTTTTGAGGGAGATTTTTCTATTTCAGGACCGTATTATAATGTTGCTTTGCTTGTTTCTTCGTCACGAACCTGTGATCCTGTCTCTCTTCAATATAACTGCTTTGGACGATTTGATTTGTTGGTTCATCAAGAACATTACGCACTCCAAATCTGGTCGGATCCATATGATGTAGAATCTGTTCATCCGTAAGTTCTGCATTGCCATCATAAGTTAGGGCATGGCTCATTGGTATGAGATCATCCTCAATTGGATCTAGTATAGGTTTCGTTGATATCCAGGCTACATTCAGCACATTTAGTGGAAACGTGATTGGCGTATCCAAAGTTCGATCTAACAAGGAAATCTCGCTCATCTCTGATTGAATATCTTGTTGACACATATATCCTTCTGTACAATCAATTGTTGCAAGAGCTTCATTCCAATTGACAGTATCCGTTTGAGAATCGTAGTGAACTCCCAATTTTTTCTCTGGCTGATCACAAGTGTGATCCGTTGTTGATGAATCATCATTCGCTTTTTGAACCACTGGCTTAATAGTCCAAGTCGAAGGATCAACTTTAACTGCACATTTATGATTTTCAAAAGTGATTTTGCCGGTACCCCAGTTATGAATTATTTGCGCAACTCGTAACCATGGACGTCATAAGAGAACTTGGTAGACATTTGGTGCTTCTGGTAAGTCCATCACGACGAAAGTAATGACGAACTGTACTCCTGCAATCCTGACAGGTATATCTTCCACCGTTCCTCGTAGACGAATTATCGTTTGATCAGCTAGCTCAATAACAAAAGTAGCAGGCTTAATCTTTGTGAGGTCCCATTTTGTACATAGCTTTGTAGAAATCAGGTTAACTCCTGAACCGCCATCTATCACGGCTGCTTCTTTAGAAAATTGTCTATGTTGTATCGGCAGAGTGATATTCTTTTGTTCACTTTCCCAAGCGGCTCCAATATGGAGTACATCGTTAGATTCTTCAAATCCAACACAAAAAAGCGGCTCCTAATGGTCTTCTGATTCTTCTTGAGCTAACTTTTGCACCAAGACTTCTTTTGCTTTTGGTACTAACTTCAGGAACTCTCCCAATGAAATATTGATCTTGCTAGACAAAATATTCATGAGTAATTATGTATGCGGTGCTTCCGGTTCAGTAAAAAAAGACATAAAGATATTCTCAAATTCTTGAAAATGCAAAAATCCCAAAAAAATAACCTAAAAATTAAAAAAAAAAACATAATAAAAATTAAAAATAAAACTTAAAAAAAAAAAACAAACTCAAAATTAAAAATAAATAATAAAATTTTAAAAACCTATAATTTAAATCTAAAAATCGATAAATAAATAATAAAAAAAATAAATAAAAAAATAGATATAATAACGAATCTAAAAATTTAAAAAAAAAACTTAAAGTTGAAAAATATAATATATATATATATATATATATATATATATATATATATATATATATATATATATATATATATATATATATATAAACAAATGGTCTTAAAGCGCTAAAGACAAAGGGCTCAAGGATAAGACCGAAAGGCCAAGAGCGATGGGTGAAGGACCAAGGGCTAATGACTAAGGGCTTTAGGGCTAGGACTAAGAGTTACGGAGTAAGGACCATCGCCAATGACCAAGGACCAAGAGCCATCGGCCAAGGGATAAGGGCTAGGGCCAAGGGCCAAGGGCCTAGCCAAGGGCCTAGCCAAGGGCTAGGGGCTAGGGCCGAGGGCCGAGGGCCGAGGGTTAAGGATAAGGGCAAGGTTAAAGGCCAAGGGCTAAAGTTAATAGCCAAGGGATAAGGGCCTAGTGCTAAGGCTGATGCTCAATGGTAAGGGCTAATGCATGAGAGCTAAGGGTTTAGGGCCAAGTGCTAATGCTAAGGGCGAAGGGCTAAGGCCCTAGGGACAAGGGAAAGGGCTATGGGCTAAGGGCCACCGGCTAAAGGACAAGATCTAAGGGCTATTGTTTCATAATTTTGTTACAGTTTTATAATAATTTTGTTGATTTTACTTTCAATAGCTTTTTGGCACTATTTATTACAGTTTCATAATATTGCTAATTATACTTTCAATAGCATTGCAAATCCTAACGTAAAGTGTACCTATGTTATTTTTTCAGGGTCACTCATGGACTACTCAAGAAAATATGTAACTCCAGTTGTTTTATTTTTTTGGAAAGAGGCCGTTGCATTTGGAAATGTCTTAGTTGTTGAATCAAACAAAACATGTTTTTTCAGAGAAGTTGGTATGAATAAAAGTGCGGTCCTAATTTCAAAGGTGTTTAAAATGGATTGTCCCTTGCCATACCCTCACGATGAATTTGATCACCTAGGAAAAGTTCACAACTATATTTCCATCGATCCCATTGCAAAAAAAATCTTGTGGAATAATGCAGATATTGTTGACATGAATGAACTCGTTCTTGTCAACTGTCCATTATACAGCATTGATGACGTTGTTGATTGTATGGATTTTCAACGGGTAGTAGTTTGCTGCTAAATTCAAAGGCTACTATCCTAGTGAAAAAAATGTGCTTGTTATCGTGAAGTTGACTTCAATTACAACAAAAGGAAATATTGTGAATGCCATGGCAGATGATGGCGACCCTTTCTACAAACAAAATCAAACAATGATTTGGTGTTTGTAAAAACTGTCTTTGCATTCTAAAAAGAGAAAATCATTTACTGAACCATTAAGTGAGTGCTTTACATATTATTCTAATGGTTTCGTTGGCCTAGTGGTTAAAAAAGGGATAGCATCCAAAAAACGTCGACAAGATCAGTATATAATTCAGATTATGTAAGTGGTGTAGAAGATGTCGAAAATAGATCCGTCGACTGCAATCCAACAAGATCATTGACAAGTAACTATAACTCGGATATCTTGACAGAAATCGGAGATTTTTTCACAGTCGTAATATATCAAGATCAGTGTATAACTCAGATATCTTAACGGATGTCGAGGATGTGGTTACTTGTAATATATCTGCATCGACATACAACTCGGATATTCTTACAAGTGTGGAGGATGTTGGAGAGACTGTTGATAACAACAAAAATAAAAGACGTCATTTTCAAATCGGCATTCAAACAAAATGTACACCGAATTCGTCAATTTTGACAAGTGCAAATGCATCCACCAGCCGTAATTCAGATTTTTCGAAATTCGATTTTGATGAACATGATCACACAAGCAACATATTACATGATGCTAATATGACAAACGATCCTACAAGATCAAGATGGTCACAAGCAGATGAAGTTTTTGAAGATCTACAAAGAGAGCCAAGTATGTCCAACATCCTTTGGAACTCCTCAGAGTTTCAAAAGAAAGCATGTGCTTGCTTATGTTGCACCAAAAAAAGTAGAATATCTTTCGAGAGTATCTAGTTTGATATCAATGAATTTCGAAATTTCATTCATCCACTGATTTTTACCCTTACAAAATGGTAAGAAGTTTCATTTCTACATTTTATGAGAATTAGCCAAATGTTTTTTCAAAGAAGAAAATGTTTCAACGAAACCAAGCTCTTATGGAACTCATGTTAAAGCATTTGTGGTGGTTTTAAAAAAATCTGTAGGTGATCCCACGTTCAGTATGGACGATGATATTCAGTCCATTAGTTTAATTTGAGGGATCTATTTTCACGACGAGATCGATTTCGATCACGTAAAGTTTATGACACGAACTCGTGATGGGATTGAGCATCATGTTGTTCTTTCATGTCATTCCATCAATTTCATGTTAAGAAAGTTTTTCAAGAGTTGAGAGTCTCAATTGATCAAATGATCATACCTTATGTCATTCTATCATTGCTTCTTGAGAGTTTGATTTGAGGTGTGAGAAATGTGGGAAGGGTAGAGACTCCATTCTATTTCACCTATTGTAAATTGGGATCTCTTTTAGAACTCATTCAATGGAAGACTTTTATCATTGTGAGCTTTGGAGCTTTCTTGAAGTGCCCTAGTTGAGAGCAAGAGATTCTTAATCTAGTTAACGTGATTATGAAGTGAATCACCATTCGACATCTTGAGTGTAAAGAATTTTCTTTTGAGATGCAACTTGGAAGTCACGTCCCTCACATCATATAGTGAGCTCAGGATGTCCCATACTTCTTTTGAAGTTTGAACTTCAGATTTGTGGCCAATCTAAGTGTTTGATATATTGAAAATAATAAGTGTGAAAGATTTACCATTCTTCGATTTTCATTTTGAGTCGGATGTGTCGTCTTCAAGCTTCACTTCGATACCTGTGATCAAATCTTACAACTTGTTGGTGATTAGCAAGGTCTTCATCTTAAATTTTCACAAATAGTAAGTGGATCCATTCAGCTTGTCTGCGATGAGACCAGCTTTACTCTGAGAATCCATCTGAAACTTGGTTTGTCGATATATTAATGACTTAAAAATGATATTGTGTGCCATTACAATTGGAAATTAACTATCTAATACTAAAATTTGATACCACAAATTGAAGATTAAGATGCTGTAGGGATATTGCCAAGAGTGAGCCATATACTCACCAGTGCCTTCCATTCCCTTCCTTCAAAGATCTTCAAGACCGCATCATCCATGTAAACACCTTCAACATTAGTCGAACGTGCCTTGTTCAATCCATCAATTATTCTCCATAGAGACTTCTCCATCAAGATCATCTTCATCTTCTAGCGTGATAGTGGATATCCTGCAACACTCTCCAACTTTTCTATGGATCAAATTTCCGTCGACTAAGCCTCCATGGCCACGAGTTACAGTGGGTTTGCGAAGGATTCAACGTGAGTGGGCCCGTAACCTTTGTGAATTGAAGATTGTGTAGGGACAATTTAATAACTCACAACAATGATAATTGAGTAAGCAACAATCACAATCAACAACGAATGTGAGTGATGACACACACAAATGGGTACGGTGCCTTGGTCGATATATTGACGATATAACACCACTCGTATACACATCAAAAAGTGGTCATCAAGCCACAAACCTCTTTCACTCCAAGAAGACACAAAAAAGGTGCCCCTAGTGACTAATATTGAAGAGAATTTAGGTTTTTGCCCACAAAGCTTCGTTAGCTTATGAACCGCAAATCGCAATCTACCGCTACTGCAACCGCAACCGCATCGCTGCTTACACGAACGGTAATGACGACAAAGACCAGCAGACCGCAGATCGCAATAAACCGCAAACCGCAACTTCGAGCAAACAAACGAAGACGTTCATAGAAAATTGCAAGTCAACTCCCTGAATCACGAGCGACGACCAAAGGCCAACCGTAATGACCTCGACTATGGTTGCATAAGCACGGCCCTGGAGTCGACGCACTTTACGACCCATGATCAATCAAGTACCGGGACAACAAACTGACACCACAGACGAAGTTGGCAGCAAAAACTAAATGCAACGACGTGGTAGGTTTAGCAGTTCTTGTAATCATTCACTTACATTAAAGACCACCTCCTTCCTCTATTCATATACATATAGAGGATGGATGGGAGGACACACACACACACACACACACACACACACACACACACACACACACACACACACACACACACACACACACACACACATATACACACACACACACACACACACACACACACACACACACATATATATATATATATATATATATATATATATATAGAGAGAGAGAGAGAGAGAGAGAGAGAGAGAGAGAGAGAGAGAGAGAGAGAGAGAGAGAGAGAGAGAGAGAGAGAGAGAGAGAGAGAGAGAGAGAGAGAGAGAGAGAGAGAGAGAGAGAGAGAGAGAGAGAGAGAGAGAGTAATCACAGATAGACAAGTCTGAGTCATTGGATGCTGAATGTGAGGATGGAGAGCCGTTCACTAGTAAGTGAGATGAGCTGAATCAATCACACAGGTTAGACACATAGATAGAAGTATTTTCTAGTAAGCACTCTCTTCATCTATTCCATCCATAAGAGAGAGAATTTTTCTTGCGATAACGCGTTGTGTGCAATATGCCAAACATCGCTCTAGGAATCACTGTGATTAAAATAAATTTTTTTCTTATCTCTTGTCTATGACACACAATCCTTGAATGCATTATGTCTATCAAATGTTTTTCTAAGATCAGTTGTTATTTGTTCTATTTTTGTTATTCCGCATAAAGGCTCATCATAACTAAATTAGCAGTAGATTTGAAATTGAACTCTGCACCTTAGAAGAGGAAAGATCTTAATTAGCAGCAGTAGCTACAATTAAGAGTTCTACTGTATCTAGGTACATTAGGAATATGTTAAAGTAGGACATTCCAAATGGCGGTCACAACAAGCATATTGCTCACTGATCAACCATAGATATCATATGAGAACATGTTTCTCTCATTTCAAAGTCTCTACTCGAGCTAAAAAACAGATTTCACCAGTGGTATCAGAGCAACTTAATCAGAGCCCATAAGGTTTCTGAGACCAGATAAATAACAGCTGAGGAACCTGAAACATTGTAAGACTATAATGACATCCATAAGTAGCATTTAGTCAAAAATCTACACAATTCTTCAATCAGATGAGTCAAATTACTTAGCCTGAAAAGTGAAGACATCACTTGTCTTGAGAGGAGAAGCACTTTGGCCTTGGGTGGATGGAACCGAAGAGATGCTAGCCAATGCTGGAAAAGAACTTCATGATTGGAAGGAGACGAATGATAAAGCAGTAGCTGTCATATCCTCCTCCATTGAAGACAACATTACATTGGATCTTGCATCAATATCAAATGCACAAGAGCTATGGGACGCTTTGAAATCAAGATTCGAAACCAAGTCATGAAGGCAGATCATGCACTTGGAATACCAACTCACCTATCCATGCTGGAACGGCAAAGACCTCGTGACGTTCATCAGAAACATGAAGAACCTATTTCTCTCTTTAGACAATGTCGGAGTAGAACACACGGTCTCTTCGGAGAAGCAACTGACGTACTTGTTGCGCGCCCTTCCAAGATCCTTCCAAACCACACGGACTCTACTAGCGAAGGATCCTACGATGACTCTTGAGAGAGCAATAAGCGAGATCAAGGAAGAAATGGAAGCATGACGAGAGCACTATGATGACAGACAAGAATCTGATCAAGCTCTATATGGCAGTAAGGATCAATGCAGAAAGAAATCTCATACTAATAGGGAGTCATTCCAAAGATCAGATCGCAACCAACAGAGATAAGCCGACAAAGAAGGAAGATCGAAGGCACCTACTCAAAATAGACTGCAAGGTGGTGAAAAAAATTATGCGCTAGATGTAGACGTGACGAACATTCCATCGACACATGTTGGTTAAATCCAAACATCCAATGTGTGCATTGTCACAAAAAGGGTCATGCAACAGTAGACTGCTATCAAAACCCAAGAAACAAGAAGACACTAAGCAAGAAGGAGCCCTCCAAAAACTCGTCTTATGTAGAGGAGCCAAAATCCTCAAGGACAGTTGAGGAGAAAACAAACATTAATTCATCCGCCTACTTATGCACAGATGTGTGTGCTACATTGCAAACCGACATTCAAGAAGTTGTTTTTGATTCAGGTGCCACATCAACAAGACACAATTTTATCCTAATACATCATATTGGGAGATGGATTGCAACATCAAGTGAATGGAACTGGCGCATTATGGCTGTACACCAACGACAAAGACAAAAGATTTGATGATGTCCTGTACGTACTTACCTTACAAAAGGATCTTCTATCTGTGCCTTGCTCGATATATTGATTATATAAAACCACTCGTATGCACGTCAAAAAGTAGTCATCAGGCCACAAACCTCTTTCACTCCAAGAAGACACAAAACACCGATCCATGCCTTTCCAAGAACCAAACGTCAAAGTTGAGGCATTGCAATGGAACTTTCAACACTATGTTGGAATTCGATGCTCAGCCTCAAATCCATTTAATAATTAGCATCCCGAAATACCAGAAACAGAAGGCTCAAATTTTTGAGTAGAGAATCAAAAAATTTAGGACCAAATTTTCTAGAATTCTTCGATATAGGATCGACTCAAAAAATTCTATATTTTTTTGAGTCAATATTTTTTGAGTCAGTGTATATTTTTTTATACTTGTTAATTTCAATACTATCGGTATAAAATCCGACCCAACGATTTTGTGGTGACTGCAACAAACGGTAGTTGTAGATATTTTGTAGGATATCAATCCTAGATTAATCTTCATTAGAAAACTTCTTTTGATTATTTGAGTTTTTGTAGCCAACGTTATCATACTCAACGACTATAAGCTGAAGTTATCACTTCAAATAATTGTATCATTGTTGATATTAATCAGAGTGCAAATTTCAGTTCCACTATTGTATTGTTTCATTGTGCATTTGTCTGGATCATTCAATTTGAATATTCTGCTGTTGTTTGTGCGGCTTCCGATCCTACACCAAGCTTGCTCATCAACTTTTGCACATTTCCACTGATTTTCGACATGGTATCAGAGCAGGCAATTCAGTAATCTACATTTCTACTACGGATTATCAAATCTTATTTCTATCAAGACGTTGTTCTAGCAAGCGTGCAACCAACAATATTTCGAAATTGTTGTTTCTACCAACAATCTCACTCAACCAGAATGGATTCATCTACTAGTTTCTCTCGAATCAATAGACTCGATGGGAGCAACTACCGTCTCTGGAAGTTCAAAATTAAGGTCTTATTACTAGCCAAGGAATTGTGGGACATCGTTGATGGGACAAAAGTTCAATGTGAAGGTGATGCAGCCACTATCACCAAATAGAGACTAAAAGATGGAAAGTCTTTTGCCATGATCACTTCGGATCCTCAAGCTCTATATTTCAGAAGTTCAGATCCAAAGAAGAGCAATATACAGTCACTATTGAATTTTGACTCAGGATCGAATTTTGGCTCTGGGACAAATTCTGGCTTAGGGTCAAATTCAAACACTTCATCTTTCCGACCAAAGCAAAAATTATTCTGCATATACTGCAAGAGAACTAGACATGAGATCAAGGACTGCAAAATCTTGAAACTCAACAATGAGAAGAAGAATCAGTTCCAACAACAAGCGAATTCTGCCTCAGCCAATTTTTCGACACAACAGCAAGAAGAAGATGAAGCAGCCTTTATGACCAAGGTCGGAGAACAGTAGAATATTGATTCTTGGTATCTCGATTCTGGAGCAACTCAACACATGATTCAACATCAAGACTGGTTCAAAGATTATAAATCTTTCACCCACTCTCGAGTTGTGTGACTTGGAGACAACTCATCACATTCGATTCAAGGTGAAGGAACAATCAGAATCGAACTTCGGAAAGGTGACGTCAAGTTGTTGTCAACATTCTCCATGTTCCAAATCTGACTAAAAATCTTCTCTTAGTTAGCGGAATCACTGATTCAGGTCGAGGGGGTCAAATTTGATACAAATGGCTGCACCATCATTGACAAAACCCGACAAGTTTTAGCTTTCGAGAGAAGAAGTGACAACCTCTACAAACTCAGCCACTATTATTCTTCCAACAGTCAAGCTCTTCACACATCAACTTCCAAATCATCTGATATGCTTTGGCATTTCAGATTAGGCCATTTTAAACTTCAATAGTATTCAGCAAATGTCAACTCAAAAACTAGTACAAGATCTGTCTTCTATCAACAAGCCAACTTCTCCATGTGAAATCTGTATAATCAGCAAGCATGCTAGAAGTCCTTTCATTTCTGACTTAGTTCATACTTCCAAAGGCCTGCTAGATCTTGTACATAGCGACATTTGTGGTTCGATGCAGATTGCTTCCAAGGGGGGGAGCTCTATACCTCCTAACCTTCATCGATGACTTCTCTCGAAGACTGCAACCTATTTTTTCAAGAACAAATCAAAGGCATTTAAGTTCTTCACATAGTTCAAGACATCTACACAAAATCAGACCCAGAGGAAGATCAAAGTCCTACGCATAGATGGAGGGGGAGAATTTATCTCCATCGAATTTAAGGAGTTTTGCAAGACCAATGGAATACATCAATATTTCACAACGAGCTATTCACCTCAGTCCAATAGTATAACTGAATGGAAGAATTGGACACTCATCAAAAGTGCCAAGAGCATGTTGGCCCATGCCTCTCCCCGAAGAAATTTGGGCAGAAGCTATTCAACAGCCGCCTATCTACAAAATTGTTCCATCACCAAAGCCCTGAATGGCAAGACACCTTATGAGGTGTGGATAGAATTGAAACTATCACTCAAGAATATTAGAGTGTTTGGTTGCATTGCTTATGTTCAGATCCTTGAAGATCTCAAGAAGAAGCTGGATGACAAAAGCACAAAGTCGATTTTCGTTGGCTACTCCCCAGATCACAAGGCATACAAGCTCTATAATCTGGAAACAGGAAAACCATTCACGAGTAGAGATATCATTTTTGTGGAAGATCGATTTATCAACCACAAGGAAAAAGCTCGAGAAATTTCCGATATAGGTATCGAAGAAATGTCCGATCCACGTATCCATAAAGACTCCAGGATCGAAAATCAAAAAATCGATACAAACTCGAAAATGAGCCTGAACAACAGGGGGTCAAAATTCAGCCAAGGAGATCAAATCGACCAAAAGAGCCTCCATCTAGAATCTATGGACGATGTATCCTGCTACTTCGTGCAAGATCCAAATACAGTTTTGGAGGCGATGTCTACATGTACTGTTGATCAATGGAAAGCAACGATGGACACTGAAATTGATTCTCTGACAGAGAATTAAACGTGGACAGTCACTGAGTTGCCAAAGGAAAAAAATCTGATTCCATGTATTATGGATATTCAAGGCAAAATATGATGTTGAAGGAAGGTTGAATCGTTACAAATCTAGGCTTGTCGCCAAGGCTATTCCCAGAATCTAGATTTGGATTATTTCGAGACCTTCAGCCCAGTCGTCAACCATGCTTCGATTCGACTATTACTTTCCTTTGTAGTTGCAGGAGATCTCGAAGTCCATCAAATTGGATGTTCGGACCGCTTTCCTCAACGAGACCATTGAAGAGAAAATCTTTATGTCACAGCCAGAAGGATACGAACTAAGGGGTAAGCAACACCTTGTGTATGCAAAATCCACAAGACACTCTATGGGCTGAAATAGTCACCCAGAGCTTGGTCCTAGAAAATAAATGCATTCCTTATTGAGAATGATTTTATTTCAAACTCAGCAGACTCGAATGTCTACTTCAAGTTTGTATCAAATTTCTTCATCATCATCACTCTCTGTGGATGATACACTATTATTCAGTAACAATCTAAATCTGATGAAGAAAACGAAATGCATCCTGGCCAAGGAGTACAAAATGATTGATATGGGTACAGCCCACTATTGTTTTGAAATCAAAATTTTTCGAATTCGACCCAGGCGTCTGATTATCATCAGCCAACAAAGATATCTCACAAACGTGCTAGAAAAGTATGGAATGGCCAACTACAAACCGAGTCTCTTTCCACTCAACCTTGGACTGAAGCTATTAAAGGAATAATCTCCTCAAATTGAGGTAGAAAAGGAGGAGATGAAGCAATATCCATTTCACGCCATCATCGGCTCACTGATGTATGCAATGATCTGCACTCGACCCGACATTGCATATTCGATCAGTTCACTCAGCCAGTTGCTATCAAATCCAGGTTTAACCCATTGGGAAACACTCACAAAAGTTATGAAGTTTTTCCAAGCAACCAAACATCTTAGCATCTGTTATGGAGACAGCCAATCTACCAACATACTTGAAGGATACATAGATGCGGATTGGAAAGAGATATCGATATTTGTATTTTTATAAAATCAAGGCCAATATCTTGGAACAACGAAGCAGACCTCAGTAGCATTATCATCAACTGAATCAAAGTACATTGCTACCACGAATGCTACAAAGGAAACAATTTGGCTAAAGCATATGCTAGCAAAAATCGATTTTGCACAGTCACATCCAACAAGCATCTTTTGTGACAACCAAGGTCCATAGCTCTCTCTCTCTCTCTCTCTCTCTCTCCTCTCTCTCTCTCTCTCTCTCTCTCTCTCTCTCTCAATTCGAGATTTCAGTCTCGAAGCAAGCATATCGAAATCAAGTATCACTATTTAAGAGAGAAAGTGCAAATCAAAGGAGATATCATTAGTCTTACTGCAGGACATAATCAATGGCAGCGATCACTTCATAAAGGCTCTGTCAAAGGAGCACCACCTCAGATCAACGACATGTTGAATCTGAAAATCAAAAGTTTTCAGGATCCACATTAAGGGGGAGTGTTGGAATTCGATGCTCAACCTCAAATCCATTCAATAATGGCATTCTGAAAAACAAAAATAGAAGACTCGAATTTCTAAGTAGTCAAAAAATTCAGGATCAAATTTTTTAGAATTCTTTGATATTGGATTGACTCGTAAAATTCTATATTTTTTTTGAGTCAGTATTTTTCGAGTCAGTGTATATTTTTGATACTTGTAAATTTTGATACTGTCAGTCTAAATCTCGACCCAAGAGCTTCGCGTTGACAGTTTGTCCACTTTGTAAAGTATTAATTGTAATGAGGCGATTGTAATAACTGCCAAACAAACGGTAGTTGTAGATATCTTGTAGAATTTCAATCCTAGAATCTTCATCAGAAACTTCATCCACTACTGCACCAAGACACCCATTCGCTCCCTTTCCAAAGTCATCGTCACATGAGGGGAGCTACACCTTCCCAAGCCTTGCCATCCACTTAGCTGCAGTGCCTCTCCCCTCCCTTGTTCCAGCTCTACTGATACTAATGTGTCTGACATCCCTCCTAACTCTAAAGACGTTTAGCTTGCCACAATTGTAACCATTGCCTCCACCATCCTTGCTACATCGTAATCACTTCTTTGTCGTCTCTTTTGCCAAAGGCCACACACCTCTTTCTCACCTCCAAGAGACATCCAAACCTCCAATCTTTTCCTAAGTAGTGAATAGTTTCTGCTTGATGTTTCTAGGAAAGCCTCCAAGTTCCTCATCACAACTCCTCTATGCCTAGCTAGACTTCTTCCTTCCCCATTCCCCACCCACTTTTGAAGAGTTCATCAACCCTGGTCAGAAGGGATTCTTCGACCAAATGCTGGATTTTCAAGCTGAGCAGGCACAATTGCTCAAAAATGTAGAGTTAGGCTTAGTTTTGATGATGACACATTTTTATGATGTTATACCATCGGGACATAGTCCCAAAGATGCTACAACTCAGAGGGCTTTACGCCCAAACATAGTTTTGTGGATGAAGAGTTGAATCTGGAAAACACCATAGTTATCTCGGTACCATCGGGAGCAACCAATGTACCAATGGCAACATCAATAGATTCGATAGACATGCAAGAAATTTATCAACACCTTGGCATCCTATTGACCTAGTTGCTACAAGAAAAACAACACTTGAGTGATCTCCTATACAAGTTCATCTCTGAAGGGACTTTCCAAGCACATGAGCTAAAAAGGCCAAAAATGAGCTGGATGTGGTACAACAACATGAGAAGGCTACACAGAATGAATTGCAGCAAGCAAAAGACACGAAAGCAAACTATCATATCTATGTGCAACAACTTCAAAACAGTCTACGAGATGTCAATGGTCAAGTGTCACAGACATTACAAGCAATGAAGCAAAAAGTGCCATTATTATAGGCAGAACTTGATATGGCAGTTGTAGAGACGGAGCGCCTTAGCAAAACATGATGAACATGATGAGATCCTTGTAGCTCCATTACCTGATGCAGAATCAATGACACCTCATAACTTGTCACTTCTCGAACAAAAAGTAAACATGTAAAACACTACATTAGCAGGATTCCAATCCTAATTTGAAGGCTATAAGAAATTTGCAGCTATGAAATTTCAAAAGGCAAAGGTTGCTCTACGAGCTTATCAATGACAAGCAACAACAAGTCTCGTTCCAATAGTGGCATTTCCACTGATAATATTATCAACATAAAGTACAATCAAGACAATGCTATCTTCGTTTATAAGAACATAAAGATTTGGATCTGAATTTCTCCTTACAAACTCATGCATCCATACCATGCGCGTGGCGCTTGCTTAAGGCCATAAAGTGCTTTGCGTAGCTTGCACACCTTATGTTCTTGTCTCTTTGCCATAAAGCCCTGTGGTTGGACCATGTAAACTTCTTCCTCTAAGTCACCATTCAAAAATGCGGACTTCACATCCATTTGATGGATCTTCCACCCAAAATGAGATGCTAAGGTGATGCTAAGACGTAGCGTAGTCCACTTAGCCACTGGAGCAAATGTCTCTTTATAGTCAATTTCTTTGTTTTGCTCATAGCCCTTCACTACTAGGTGTGCCTTATGCTTTGCTATCGTGTCATCCGCATGAAACTTTGTTCTAAACACCCATTTGTTGTCAATGGGTTTTTTTCCAAGCGGTAGATCAACTACCTCCCACATACCATGTCTGTGGATGGACTCCATCTCCTTTTCCATTGCCCTTTGACACTTTTTGTGATCCTTTGCCTCATCAAAGGTTGATGGCTGTCGACACTTCAAAATGTCACTCATTAGGGCATAGTTCACATGATAGCGATCGGGAGGCTTCCTTTTCCGCGTTGATCTTCTCACTTCTTCTTGTGTGCTAGATCTTGGTTGATTTAGCTTTGCATCCTTCATGATCTTTTCATACCATTTTGGTATCTTAGACTCAGGTGATACACTTCGTGGAGAGTATGTGTCCTAAGGAGTGTCCAAATAATGTCTCTTACTTCTAGCCGGTTTCTCC